>BTHF01000110.1:2500-55619 GCA_033242345.1 Citrus unshiu
TCTTGAGGTAGAATCGGATTCGGCTACGGTGGTGTCTTGGATTCACTCTAAGGGACCAGTTCGATGGGATTACTCATACTTTCTCCGTCGGGCGTGTCGCCTGATATCTTCATCCATTCAGGTGAGACATGTCCATCGTGAGGCTACTTCTGCAGCAGACTTCTTGGCCAACTGGGCCTGCACTCTTCGATCTAGTCGGCGTTTCTCTTCTTTTCAGGAGCTGCCTAGGGGCTTATCGGGCATCCTCCACACAGACGCCCAGTCGATCCCGTATGTGAGACGATAGACTTTTTATTCCTATTTCTTTCTGTATTTCAGTATTTTTGGGAGGTTTTGGCTCATGTCCCCCTCCTATGTATCTATCGTTTTCTCGGTTGTATTGACAGGTAGGGGTCCTGCCTAACCCCCCACCTTCGGGTGGTTTCTATAAAAAAAAAAAAAAAAACCCTAAACCCTAAACCCTAAACCCTAAACCCCCAGCGGAAAAATGGCCAAAAAACGGGTGGGCTATAGCCTTGGTGGGGGGGGGCGGAAGAAGTTCGTCCGCCGGACTCGGAATGGGGCGAGACTTTGCGAGGGGCCTCGGGGTGCCAAAAATAAGCCGCGGGCAAAGCCGCGCCCAAAAATAAGCACCCGAAGGTTGTGGTGCCAAAACCCCCCAGCGGAAAAATGGCCAAAAAACGGGTGGGCTATAGCATTGGTGGGGGGCGTGGGCGAAGTTCGTCCGCCGGCCTCGGAATGGGGCGAGACTTTGTGAGGGGCCTCGGGGTGCCATAAATAAGCCGCGGGCACAGACGCGGCCAAAAATAATCTCCCGAAGGTCGTGGTGCCAAAACCCCACAGCGGAAAAAGGCCAAAAAACGGGTGGGCTATAGCCATGGTGGGGGGGCGCGGCCGAAGTTCGTCTGCCGGACTCGGAATGGGGCGAGACTTTGCGAGGGGCCTCGGGGTGCCATAAATAACCCGCGGGCAAAGCGGCGCCCGAAGGTCGTGGTGCCAAAACCCCCCAGCGGAAAAATGGCCAAAAAACGGGTGGGCTATAGCCTTGGTGGGGGGCGCGGGCGAAAATCGTCCGCCGGACTCGGAATGGGGCGAGACTTTGCGAGGGGCCTCGGGGGTGCCAAAAATAAGCCGCGGGCAAAGCTGCGCCCAAAAATAAGCGCCCGAATGTCGTGGTGCCAAAACCCCCCAGCGGAAAAAAGGCCAAAAAACGGGTCGGCTATAGCCTTGGTGGGGGGCGCGGGTGAAGTTCGTCCGCCGGACTCGGAATGGGGTGAGACTTTGCGAGGGGCCTCGGGGTGCCAAAAATAAGCCGCGGACAAAGCCGCGCCCAAAAGTAAGCGCCCGAAGGTCGTGGTGCCAAAACCCCCCAGCGGAAAAATGGCCAAAAAACGGGTGGGCTATAGCCTTGGTGGGGGGCGCGGGCGAAGTTCGTCCGCCGGACTCGGAATGGGGTGAGACTTTGCGAGGGGCCTCGGGGTGCCAAAAATTAGCCGCGGGCTAAGCCGCGTCCAAAAATAAGCACCCGAAGGTCGTGGTGCCAAAACCCCCCAGCGGAAAAATGGCCAAAAAATGGGTGGGCTATAGCCTTGGTGGGGGGCGCGGGCGAAGTTCGTCCGCCGGACTCGGAATGGGACGAGACCTTGCGAGGGGCCTCGGGGTGCCAAAAATAAGGCGCGGGCAAAGTCGATCCCAAAAATAAGCGCCCGAAGGTCGTGGTGCCACAACCCCCCAGCGGAAAAATGGCCAAAAAACGGGTGGGCTATAGCCTTGGTGGGGGGCGCGGGCGAAGTTCGTCCGCCAGACTCGGAATGGGGCGAGACTTTGCGAGGGGCCTCGGGGTGCCAAAAATAAGCCGCGGGCAAAGCCGCGCGCAAAAATAAGCGCCCGAAGGTCGTGGTGCCAAAACCCCCCAGCGGAAAAAAGGCCAAAAAACGGGTGGGCTATAGCCTTGGTGGAAGGCGCGGGCGAAGTTCGTCCGCCGGACTCGGAATTGGGTGAGACTTTGCGAGGGGCCTCGGGGTGCCAAAAATAAGCCGCGGGCAAAGCCGGGCCCAAAAATAAGCGCCCGAAGGCCGTGGTGCCAAAACCCCCCAGCGGAAAAAAGGCCAAAAAACGGGTGGGCTATAGCCTTGGTGGGGGGCGTGGGCGAAGTTCGTCCGCCGGACTCGGAATGGGGCGAGACTTTGCGAGGGGCCTCGGGGTGCCAAAAATAAGCCGCGGACAAAGCCGCGCCCAAAAATAAGCACCCGAAGGTCATGGTGCCAAAGCCCCCAAGCGGAAAAATGGCAAACAAACGGTTGGGCTATAGCTTTGGTGGGGGGCGCGGGCGAAGTTCGTCCGCCGGACTCGGAATGGGGCGAGACTTTTGAGGGGCCTCGGGGTGCCAAAAATAAGCCGCGGGCAAAGCCGCGTCCAAAAATAAGCGCCCGAAGGTCATGGTGCGAAAACCCCCCAGCGGAAAAATGGCCAAAAAACGGGTGGGCTATAGCCTTGGTGGGGGGGCGCGGGCGAAGTTCGTCCGCCGGACTCGGAATGGGTCGAGACTTTGCGAGGGTCCTCGGGGTGCCAAAAATATGCCGCGGACAAAGCCGCGCCTAAAAGTATTCGCCCGAAGGTCGTGGTGCCAAAACCCCCCAGCGGAAAAATGGCCAAAAAACGGGTGGGCTATAGCCTTGGTGGGGGGCGCGGGCGAAGTTCGTCCGCCGCACTCGGAATGGGTCGAGACTTTGCGAGGGTCCTCGGGGTGCCAAAAATAAACCACGGGCAAAGCCGCGCCCAAAAATAAGCGCCCGAAGGTCGTGGTGCCAAAACCCCCCAGCGGAAAAATGGCCAAAAAACGGGTGGGCTATAGCCTTGGTCGGGGCGCGGGCGACGTTCGTCCGCCTGACTCGGAATGGGGCGAGACTTTGCGAGGGGCCTCGGGGTGCCAAAAATAAGCCGCGGGCTAAGCCGCGTCCAAAAATAAGCACCCGAAGGTCGTGGTGCCAAAACCCCCCAGCGGAAAAATGGCCAAAAAATGGGTGGGCTATAGCCTTGGTGGGGGGCGCGGGCGAAGTTCGTCCGCCGGACTCGGAATGGGACGAGACTTTGCGAGGGGCCTCGGGGTGCCAAAAATAAGGCGCGGGCAAAGTCGATCCCAAAAATAAGCGCCCGAAGGTCGTGGTGCCACAACCCCCCAGCGGAAAAATGGCCAAAAAACGGGTGGGCTATAGCCTTGGTGGGGGGGCGCGGGCGAAGTTCGTCCGCCAGACTCGGAATGGGGCGAGACTTTGCGAGGGGCCTCGGGGTGCCAAAAATAAGCCGCGGGCAAAGCCGCGCGCAAAAATAAGCGCCCGAAGGTCGTGGTGCCAAAACCCCCCAGCGGAAAAAAGGCCAAAAAACGGGTGGGCTATAGCCTTGGTGGAAGGCGCGGGCGAAGTTCGTCCGCCGGACTCGGAATTGGGTGAGACTTTGCGAGGGGCCTCGGGGTGCCAAAAATAAGCCGCGGGCAAAGCCGGGCCCAAAAATAAGCGCCCGAAGGCCGTGGTGCCAAAACCCCCCAGCGGAAAAAAGGCCAAAAAACGGGTGGGCTATAGCCTTGGTGGGGGGCGTGGGCGAAGTTCGTCCGCCGGACTCGGAATGGGGCGAGACTTTGCGAGGGGCCTCGGGGTGCCAAAAATAAGCCGCGGACAAAGCCGCGCCCAAAAATAAGCACCCGAAGGTCATGGTGCCAAAGCCCCCAAGCGGAAAAATGGCAAACAAACGGTTGGGCTATAGCTTTGGTGGGGGGCGCGGGCGAAGTTCGTCCGCCGGACTCGGAATGGGGCGAGACTTTTGAGGGGCCTCGGGGTGCCAAAAATAAGCCGCGGGCAAAGCCGCGTCCAAAAATAAGCGCCCGAAGGTCATGGTGCGAAAACCCCCCAGCGGAAAAATGGCCAAAAAACGGGTGGGCTATAGCCTTGGTGGGGGGCGCGGGCGAAGTTCGTCCGCCGGACTCGGAATGGGTCGAGACTTTGCGAGGGTCCTCGGGGTGCCAAAAATATGCCGCGGACAAAGCCGCGCCTAAAAGTATTCGCCCGAAGGTCGTGGTGCCAAAACCCCCCAGCGGAAAAATGGCCAAAAAACGGGTGGGCTATAGCCTTGGTGGGGGGCGCGGGCGAAGTTCGTCCGCCGCACTCGGAATGGGTCGAGACTTTGCGAGGGTCCTCGGGGTGCCAAAAATAAACCACGGGCAAAGCCGCGCCCAAAAATAAGCGCCCGAAGGTCGTGGTGCCAAAACCCCCCAGCGGAAAAATGGCCAAAAAACGGGTGGGCTATAGCCTTGGTCGGGGGCGCGGGCGACGTTCGTCCGCCTGACTCGGAATGGGGCGAGACTTTGCGAGGGGCCTCGGGGTGCCAAAAATAAGCCGCGGGCAAGGCCGCACCCAAAAATAAGCGCCCGAAGATCGTGGTACCAAAACCCCCCGGCGGAAAAATGGCCAAAAAACGGGTGGGCTATAGCCTTGGTGGGGGGGGGCGGGCGAAGTTCGTCCGCCGGACTCGGAATGGGGCGAGACTTTGCGAGGGGCCTCGGGGTGCCAAAAATAAGCCGCGGGCAAGGCGGCGCCCAAAAATAAGCGCCCGAAGGTCGTGGTGCCAAAACCCCCCAGCGGAAAAATGGCCAAAAAACGGGTGGGCTATAGCCTTGGTCGGGGGGCGCGGGCGAAGTTCGTCCGCCGGACTCGGAATGGGGCGAGACTTTGCGAGGGGCCTCAGGGTGCCAAAAATAAGCCGCGCCCAAAAATAAGCGCCCGAAGGTCGTGGTGCCAAAACCCCCCAGCGGAAAAATGGCCAAAAAACGGGTGGGCTATAGCCCTGGTGGGGGGCGCGGGCGAAGTTCGTCCGCCGGACTCGGAATGGGGCGAGACTTTGCGAGGGGCCTCGGGGTGCCAAAAATAAGCCGCGGGCAAAGCCGCGCCCAAAAATAAGCGCCCGAAGGTCGTGGTGCCAAAACCCCCCAACGGAAAAATGCCCAAAAAACGGGTAGGCTATAGCCTTGGTGGGGGGGCGCGGGAAAAGTTCGTCCGCCAGACTTGGAATGGGGCGAGACTTTGCGAGGTGCCTCGGGGTGCCAAAAAGAAGCCGCGGGAAAAGCCGCGCCCAAAAATAAGCGCCCGAAGGTCGTGGTGCCAAAACCCCCCAGCGGAAAAATGGCCAAAAACAGGTGGGCTATAGCCTTGGCGGGGGGCGCGGGCGAAGTTCGTCCGCCGGACTCGTAATGGGGCGAGAATTTGTGAGGGGCCTCGGGGTGCCAAAAATAAGCCGCGCCCAAAAATAAGCGCCCGAAGGTCGTGGTGCCAAAACCCCCCAGCGGAAAAATGGCCAAAAAACGGGTGGGCTATAGCCTTGGTGGGGCGCGCGGGCGAAGTTCGTCCGCCGGACTCGGAATGGGTCGAGACTTTGCGAGGGTCCTCGGGGTGCCAAAACTAAGCCGCGGACAAAGACGCGCCCAAAAGTAAGCGCCCGAAGGTTGTGGTGCCGAAACCCCCCAGCGGAAAAATGGCCAAAAAACGGGTGGGCTATAGCCTTGGTGGGGGGCGCGGGCGAAGTTCGTCCGCCGCACTCGGAATGGGTCGAGACTTTGCGAGGGTCCTCGGGGTGCCAAAAATAAGCCGCGGGCAAAGCCGCGCCCAAAAATAAGCGCCCGAAGGTCGTGGTGCCAAAACCCCCCAGCGGAAAAATGGCCATAAAACGGGTGGGATATAGCCTTGGTTGGGGGCGCGGGCGAAGTTCGTCCGCCGGACTCGGAATGGGTCGAGACTTTGCGAGGGTCCTCGGGGTGCCAAAACTAAGCCGCGGACAAAGACGCGCCCAAAAGTAAGCGCCCGAAGGTCGTGGTGCCGAAACCCCCCAGCGGAAAAATGGCCAAAAAACGGGTGGGCTATAGCCTTGGTGGGGGGCGCGGGCGAAGTTCGTCCGCCGCACTCGGAATGGGTCGAGACTTTGCGAGGGTCCTCGGGGTGCCAAAAATAAGCCGCGGGCAAAGCCGCGCCCAAAAATAAGCGCCCGAAGGTCGTGGTGCCAAAACCCCCCAACGGAAAAATGCCCAAAAAACGGGTGGGCTATAGCCTTGGTGGGGGGCGCGGGCAAAGTTCGTCCGCCAGACTTGGAATGGGGCGAGACTTTGCGAGGTGCCTCGGGGTGCCAAAACGAAGCCGCGGGAAAAGCCGCGCCCAAAAATAAGCGCCCGAAGGTCGTGGTGCCAAAACCCCCCAGCGGAAAAATGGCCAAAAACAGGTGGGCTATAGCCTTGGCGGGGGGCGCGGGCGAATTTCGTCCGCCGGACTCGGAATGGGGCGAGAATTTGTGAGGGGCCTCGGGGTGCCAAAAATAAGCCGCGGGCAAAGCCGCGCCCAAAAATAAGCGCCCGAAGGTCGTGGTGCCAAAACCCCCCCAACGGAAAAATGCCCAAAAAACGGGTAGGCTATAGCCTTGGTGGGGGGCGCGGGCAAAGTTCGTCCGCCAGACTTGGAATGGGGCGAGACTTTGCGAGGTGCCTCGGGGTGCCAAAAAGAAGCCGCGGGAAAAGCCGCGCCCAAAAATAAGCGCCCGAAGGTCGTGGTGCCAAAACCCCCCAGCGGAAAAATGGCCAAAAACAGGTGGGCTATAGCCTTGGCGGGGGGCGCGGGCGAAGTTCGTCCGCCGGACTCGGAATGGGGCGAGAATTTGTGAGGGGCCTCGGGGTGCCAAAAATAAGCCGCGCCCAAAAATAAGCGCCCGAAGGTCGTGGTGCCAAAACCCCCCAGCGGAAAAATGGCCAAAAAACGGGTGGGCTATAGCCTTGGTGGGGCGCGCGGGCGAAGTTCGTCCGCCGGACTCGGAATGGGTCGAGACTTTGCGAGGGTCCTCGGGGTGCCAAAACTAAGCCGCGGACAAAGACGCGCCCAAAAGTAAGCGCCCGAAGGTCGTGGTGCCGAAACCCCCCAGCGGAAAAATGGCCAAAAAACGGGTGGGCTATAGCCTTGGTGGGGGGCGCGGGCGAAGTTCGTCCGCCGCACTCGGAATGGGTCGAGACTTTGCGAGGGTCCTCGGGGTGCCAAAAATAAGCCGCGGGCAAAGCCGCGCCCAAAAATAAGCGCCCGAAGGTCGTGGTGCCAAAACCCCCCAGCGGAAAAATGGCCATAAAACGGGTGGGATATAGCCTTGGTTGGGGGCGCGGGCGAAGTTCGTCCGCCGGACTCGGAATGGGTCGAGACTTTGCGAGGGTCCTCGGGGTGCCAAAACTAAGCCGCGGACAAAGACGCGCCCAAAAGTAAGCGCCCGAAGGTCGTGGTGCCGAAACCCCCCAGCGGAAAAATGGCCAAAAAACGGGTGGGCTATAGCCTTGGTGGGGGGCGCGGGCGAAGTTCGTCCGCCGCACTCGGAATGGGTCGAGACTTTGCGAGGGTCCTCGGGGTGCCAAAAATAAGCCGCGGGCAAAGCCGCGCCCAAAAATAAGCGCCCGAAGGTCGTGGTGCCAAAACCCCCCAACGGAAAAATGCCCAAAAAACGGGTGGGCTATAGCCTTGGTGGGGGGCGCGGGCAAAGTTCGTCCGCCAGACTTGGAATGGGGCGAGACTTTGCGAGGTGCCTCGGGGTGCCAAAACGAAGCCGCGGGAAAAGCCGCGCCCAAAAATAAGCGCCCGAAGGTCGTGGTGCCAAAACCCCCCAGCGGAAAAATGGCCAAAAACAGGTGGGCTATAGCCTTGGCGGGGGGCGCGGGCGAAGTTCGTCCGCCGGACTCGGAATGGGGCGAGAATTTGTGAGGGGCCTCGGGGTGCCAAAAATAAGCCGCGGGCAAAGCCGCGCCCAAAAATAAGCGCCCGAAGGGCGTGGTGCCAAAACCCCCCAGCGGTAAAATGGCCAAAAAACGGGAGGGCTATAGACTTGGTGGGGGGGCGCGGGCGAAGTTCGTCCGCCGGACTCGGAATGGGGCGAGACTTTGCGAGGGGCCTCGGGGTGCCAAAAATAAGCCGCGGGCAAAGCCGCGCCCAAAAATAAGCGACCGAAGATCGTGGTGCCAAAACCCCCCAGCGGAAAAAAGGCCAATTAACGGGTGGGCTATAGCCTTGGTGGGGGGCGCGGGCGAAGTTCGTCCGCCGGACTCGGAATGGGGCGAGACTTTGCGAGGGGCTTCGGGGTGCCAAAAATAAGCCGTGGGCAAAGCCGCGCCCAAAAATAAGCGCCCGACGGTCGTGGTGACAAAACCCCCCAGCGGAAAAATGGCCAAAAAACGGGTGGGCTATAGCTTTGGTGGGGGGCGCGGGCGACGTTCGTCCGCCAGACTCGGAATGGGGCGAGACTTTGCGAGGGGCCTCGGGGTGCCAAAAATAAGCCGCGAGCAAGGCCGCGCCCAAAAATAAGCGCCCGAAGGTCGTGGTGCCAAAACCCCCCAGCGGAAAAATGGCCAAAAAACGGGTGGGCTATAGCCTTGGTGGGGGGCGAGGGCGAAGTTTGTCCGCCGGACTTGGAATGGGGCGAGACTTTGCGAGGGGCCTCGGGGTGCCAAAAATAAGGCGCGGGCAAAGCCGCGCCCAAAAATAAGCGCCCGAAGGTCGTGGTGCCAAAACCCCCCAGCGGAAAAATGGCCCAAAAACGGGTGGGCTATAGCCTTGGTTTGGGGCGCGGGCGAAGTTCGTCTGCCGGACTCGGAATGTGGTGAGACTTTGCGAGGGGCCTCGGGGTGCCAAAAATAAGAGGCGGGCAAAGCCGGGCCCAAAAATAAGAGCCCGAAGGTCGTGGTGCCAAAACCGCCCAACGGAAAAATGGCCAAAAAACGGGTGGGCCATAGCCTTGGTGGGGGGCGCGGGCGAAGTTCGTCCGGCGGACTCGGAATGGGGCGAGACTTTGCAACGGGCCTTGGGGTGCCAAAAATAAGCCGCGGGCAAAGCCGCACCCAAAAATAAGCGCCCGACGGTCGTGGTGCCAAAACCCCCCAGCGGAAAAATGGCCAAAAAACGGGTGGGCTATAGCCTTGGTGGGGGGCGCGGGCGAAGTTCGTCCGCCGGACTCGGAATGGGGCGAGATTTTGCGAGGCCCCTCGGTGAACCAAAACTAATACGCCGGCAAAGCCGCGCCCAAAAATAAGCGCCCGAAGGTCGTGGTGCCAAAACACCCCAGCGGAAAAAAGGCCAAAAAACGGGTGGGCTATAGCCTTGGTGGGGGGCGCGGGCGAAGTTCGTCCGCCGTACTCGGAATGGGGCCAGAATTTGCGAGGGGCCTCGGGGTGCCAAAAATAAGCCGCGGGCCAAGCCGTGCCCAAAAATAAGCGGCCGAAGGTCGTGGTGCCAAAACCCCCCAGCGGAAAAATGGCCAAAAAACGGGTGGGCTATAGCCTTGGTGGGGGGCGCGGGCGAAGTTCGTCCGCAGGACTCGGAATGGGGTGAGACTTTGCGAGGGGCCTCGGGGTGCCAAAAATAAGCCGCGGGCAAAGCCGCGCCCAAAAATAAGCGCCCGAAGGTCGTGGTGCCAAAACCCCCCAGCGGAAAAAAGGCCAAAAAACGGGTGGGCTATAGCCTTGGTGGGGGGCGCGGGCGAAGTTCGTCCGCTGGACTCGGAATGGGGCGACACTTTGCAAGGGGCCTCGGGGTGCCAAAAATAAGCCGCGGGCAAAGCCGCACCCAAAAATAAGCGCCCGAAGGTCATGGTGCCAAAACCCCCCAGCGGAAAAATGGCCAAAAAACGGGTGGGCTATAGCCTTGGTGGGGGGCGCGGGCGAAGTTCGTCCGCCGGACTCGGAATGGGGCGAGACTTTGCGAGGGGCCTCAGGGTGCCAAAAATAAGCCCCGGGCAAGGCCGCGCCCAAAAATAAGCGCCCGAAGGTCGTGGTGCCAAAACCCCCCAGCGGAAAAATGGCCAAAAAACGTGTGGGCAATAGCCTTGGTGGGGGGCGCGGGCGAAGTTTGTCCGCCGGACTCGGAATGGGGCAAGACTTTGCGAGGGGCCTCTGGGTGCCAAAAATAAGCCGCGGGCAAAGCCGCGCCCAAAAATAAGCGCCCGAAGGTCGTGGTGCCAAAACCCCCCAGCGGAAAAATGGCCAAAAAACGGGTGGGCTATAGCCTTGGTGGGTGGCGCGGGCGAAGTTCGTCCGCCGGACTCGGAATGGGGCGAGACTTTGCAAGGGGCCTCGGGGTGCCAAAAATAAGCCACGGGCAAAGCTGCACCCAAAAATAAACGCCCGAAGGTCGTGGTGCCAAAACCCCCCAGCGGAAAAAAGGCCAAATAACGGGTGGGCTATAGCCTTGGTGGGGGGCGCGGGCGAAGTTCGTCCGCCAGACTCGGAATGGGGCGAGACTTTGCGAGGGGCCTCGGGGTGCAAAAAATAAGCCGCGCCCAAAAATAAGCGCCCGAAGGTCGTGGTGCCTAAACCCCCCAACGGAAAAATGCCCAAAAAACGGGTGGGCTATAGCCTTGGTGGGGGGCGCGGGCGAAGTTCGTCCGCTAGACCTGTAATGGGGCGAGACATTGCAAGGTGCCTCGGGGTGCCAAAAAGAAGCCGCGGGCAAAGCCGTACCCAAAAATAAGCGCCCGAAGGTCGTGGTGCCAAAACCCCCCAGCGGAAAAATGGCCAAAAACAGGTGGGCTATAGCCTTGGCGGGGGGCGCGGGCGAAGTTCGTCCGCCGGACTCGGAATGGGGCGAGAATTTGCGAGGGGCCTCGAGGTGCCAAAAATAAGCCGCCGGCAAAGCCGCGCCCAAAAATAAGCTCCCGAAGGGCGTGGTGCCAAAACCCCCCAGCTGTAAAATGGCCAAAAAACGGGTGGGCTATAGCATTGGTGGGGGGCGCGGGCGAAGTTCGTCCACCGGACCCGGAATGGGGCGAGACTTTGCGAGGGGCCTCGGGGTGCCAAAAATAAGCCGCGGGCAAAGCCGCGCCCAAAAATAAGCGACCGAAGATCGTGGTGCCAAAACCCCCCAGCGGAAAAAAGGCCAATTAACGGGTGGGCTATAGCCTTGGTGGGGGGGGCGGGCGAAGTTCGTCCGCCGGACTCGGAATGGGGCGAGACTTTGCGAGGGGCCTCGGTGTGCCAAAAATAAGCCGCGGGCAAAGCCGCGCCCAACAATAAGCGCCAGAAGGTCGTGGTGCCAAAACCCCCCAGCGGAAAAATGGCCAAAAAACGGGTGAGCTATAGCCTTGGTGGGGGGCGCGGGCGAAGTTCGTCCGCCGTACTCGGAATGGGGCCAGAATTTGCGAGGGTCTCGGGGTGCCAAAAATAAGCCGCGGGCCAAGCCGTGCCCAAAAATAAGCGGCCGAAGGTCGTGGTGCCAAAACCCCCCAGCGGAAAAATGGCCAAAAAACGGGTGGGCTATAGCCTTGGTGGGGGGCTCAGGCGAAGTTCGTCCGCCGGACTCGGAATGGGGTGAGACTTTGCGAGGGGCCTCGGGGTGCAAAAAATAAGCCGCGGGCAAAGCCGCGCCCAAAAATAAGCTCCCGAAGGTCGTGGTGCCAAAACCCCCCAGCGGAAAAATGGCCAAAAACAGGTGGGCTATAGCCTTGGCGGGGGGCGCGGGCGAAGTTCGTCCGCCGGACTCGGAATGGGGCGAGACTTTGCGAGGGGCCTCGGGGTGCCAAAAATAAGCCTCGGGCAAAGCCGCGCCCAAAAATAAGCGACCGAAGATCGTGGTGCCAAAACCCCCCAGCGGAAAAAAGGCCAATTAACGGGTGGGCTATAGCCTTGGTGGGGGGCGCGGGCGAAGTTCGTCCGCCGGACTCGGAATGGGGCGAGACTTTGCGAGGGGCCTCGGGGTGCCAAAAATAATCCGCGGGCAAAGCCAGGCCCAAAAATAAGCACCCGAAGGTCGTGGTGCCAAAACCCCCCAGCGGAAAAATGGCCAAAAAACGGGTGGGCTATAGCCGTCGTTGGGGACGCGGGCGAAGTTCGTCCGCCGGACTCGGAATGGGGCGAGACTTTGCGAGGGGCCTCGGGGTGCCAAAAATAATCCGCGGGCAAAGCCAGGCCCAAAAATAAGCACCCGAAGGTCGTGGTGCCAAAACCCCCCAGCGGAAAAATGGCCAAAAAACGGGTGGGCTATAGCCGTCGTTGGGGACGCGGGCGAAGTTCGTCCGCCGGACTCGGAATGGGGCGAGACTTTGCGAGGGGCCTCGGGGGTGCCAAAAATAAGCCGCGAGCAAGGCCGCGCCCAAAAATAATCCCCCGAAGGTCGTGGTTCCAAAACCCCCCAGCGGAAAAATGGCCAAAAAACGGGTGGGCTATAGCCTTGGTGGGGGGCGAGGGCGAAGTTCGTCCGCCGGACTTGGAATGGGGCGAGACTTTGCGAGGGGCCTCGGGGTGCCAAAAATAAGGCGCGGGCAAAGCCGCGTCCAAAAATAAGCGCCCGAAGGTCGTGGTGCCAAAACCCCCCAGCGGAAAAATGGCCAAAAAACGGGTGGGCTATAGCCTTGGTTTGGGGCGCGGGCGAAGTTCGTCTGCCGGACTCGGAATGTGGTGAGACTTTGCGAGGGGCCTCGGGGTGCCAAAAATAAGAGGCGGGCAATGCCGGGCCCAAAAATAAGAGCCCGAAGGTCGTGGTGCCAAAACCGCCCACCGGAAAAATGGCCAAAAAACGGGTGGGCTATAGCCTTGGTGGGGGGCGCGGGCGAAGTTCGTCCGCCGGACTCGGAATGGGGCGAGACTTTGCGAGGCCCCTCGGGGTACCAAAACTAATACGCCGGCAAAGCCGTGCCCAAAAATAAGCGCCCGAATGTCGTGGTGCCAAAACCCCCCAGCGGAAAAATGGCCAAAAAACGGGTGGGCTATAGCCTTGGTGGGGGGCGCGGGCGAAGTTCGTCCGCCGGACTCGGAATGTGGCGAGACTTTGCGAGGGGCCTCGGGGTACCAAAAATAAGCCGCGGGCAAAGCTGCGCCCAAAAATAAGCGTCCGAAGGTCTTGGTGCCAAAACCCCGCAGCGGAAAAATGGCCAAAAAACGGGTGGGCTATAGCCTTGGTGGGGGGCGCGGGGGAAGTTCGTTCGCCGGACTCTGAATGGGACGAGACTTTGCGAGGGGGCCTCGGGGTGCCAAAAATAAGCCGCGGGCAAAGCGGCGCCCAAAAATAAGCGCCCGAAGGTCGTGGTGCCAAAACCCCCCAGCGGAAAAATGGCCAAAAAACGGGTGGGCTATAGCCTTGGTGGGGGGGGCGGGCGAAGTTCGTCTGCCGGACTCGGAATGGGGCGAGACTTTGCGAGGGGCCTCGGGGTGCCAAAAATAAGAGGCGGGCAATGCCGGGCCCAAAAATAAGAGCCCGAATGTCGTGGTGCCAAAACCGCCCACCGGAAAAATGGCCAAAAAACGGGTGGGCTATAGCCTTGGTGGGGGGCGCGGGCGAAGTTCGTCCGCCGGACTCGGAATGGGGCGAGACTTTGCGAGGCCCCTCGGGGTACCAAAACTAATACGCCGGCAAAGCCGTGCCCAAAAATAAGCGCCCGAATGTCGTGGTGCCAAAACCCCCCAGCGGAAAAATGGCCAAAAAACGGGTGGGCTATAGCCTTGGTGGGGGGCGCGGGCGAAGTTCGTCCGCCGGACTCGGAATGGGACGAGACTTTGCGAGGGGCCTCGGGGTGCCAAAAATAAGCCGCGGGCAAAGCGGCGCCCAAAAATAAGTGCCCGAAGGTCGTGGTGCCAAAACCCCCCAGCGGAAAAATGGCCAAAAAACGGGTGGGCTATAGCCTTGGTGGGGGGCGCGGGCGAAGTTCGTCTGCCGGACTCGGAATGGGGCGAGACTTTGCGAGGGGCCTCGGGGTGCCAAAAATAAGCCGCGGGCAAAGCCGCGCCCAAAAATATGCGCCCGAAGGTAGTGGTGCCAAAACCCCCCAGCGGAAAAATGGCCAAAACACGGGTGGGCTATACCCTTGGTGTGGGGCGCGGGCGAAGTTCGTCCGCCGGACTCGGAATGTGGCGAGACTTTGCGAGGGGCCTTGGGGTACCAAAAATTAGCCGCGGGCAAAGCCGTGCCCAAAAATAAGCGCCCGAAGGTCTTGGTGCCAAAACCCCCCAGCGGAAAAATGGCCAAAAAACGGGTGGGCTATAGCCTTGGTGGGGGGCGCGGGGGAAGTTGTTCCGCCGGACTCGGAATGGGGCGAGACTTTGCGAGGGGCCTCGGGGTGCCAAAAATAAGCCGCGGGCAAAGGCAGGCCCAAAAATAAGCGCCCGAAGGTCGTGGTGCGAAAACCCCCCAGCGGAAAAATGGCCAAAAAACGGGTGGGCTATAGCCTTCGTTGGGGGCGCGAGCGAAGTTCGTCCGCCGGACTCGGAATGGGGTGAGACTTTGCGAGGGGCCACGGGGTAACAAAAATAAGCCGCGGGCAAAGCCGCGTCCAAAAATAAGCACCCGAAGGTCGTGGTGCCAAAACCTCCCAGCGGAAAAATGGCCAAAAAACGGGTGGGCTATAGCCTTGGTGGGGGGCGCGGGGGAAGTTCGTCCGCCGGACTCGGATTGTGGCGAGACTTTGCGAGGGGCCTCGGGGTGCCAAAAATAAGCCGCGGGCAAAGCCAGGCCCAAAAATAAGCGCCCGAAGGTCGTGGTGCGAAAACCCCCCAGCGGAAAAATGGCCAAAAAACGGGTGGGCTATAGCCTTCGTTGGGGGCGCGAGCGAAGTTCGTCCGCTGGACTCGGAATGGGGCGAGACTTTGCGAGGGGCCACGGGGTAACCAAAATAAGCCGCGGGCAAAGCCGCGTCCAAAAATAAGCGCCCGAAGGTCGTGGTGCCAAAACCTCCCAGCGGAAAAATGGCCAAAAAACGGGTGGGCTATAGCCTTGGTGGAGGGCGCGGGGGAAGTTCATCCACCGCACTCGGAATGGGGCGAGACTTTGCGAGGGGCCTCGGGGTGCCAAAAATAAGCCGCGGGCAAAGCCGCGCCCGAAGGTCGTGGTGCCAAAACCCCCCAGCGGAAAAATGGCCAAAAACAGGTGGGCTATAGCCTTGGCGGGGGGCGCGGGCGAAGTTCGTCCGCCGGACTCGGAATGGGGCGAGACTTTGCGAGGGGCCTCGGGGTGCCAAAAATAAGCCTCGGGCAAAGCCGCGCCCAAAAATAAGCGACCGAAGATCGTGGTGCCAAAACCCCCCAGCGGAAAAATGGCCAATTAACGGGTGGGCTATAGCCTTGGTGGGGGGCGCGGGCGAAGTTCGTCCGCCGGACTCGGAATGGGGCGAGACTTTGCGAGGGGCCTCGGGGTGCCAAAAATAATCCGCGGGCAAAGCCAGGCCCAAAAATAAGCACCCGAAGGTCGTGGTGCCAAAACCCCCCAGCGGAAAAATGGCCAAAAAACGGGTGGGCTATAGCCGTCGTTGGGGACGCGGGCGAAGTTCGTCCGCCGGACTCGGAATGGGGCGAGACTTTGCGAGGGGCCTCGGGGTGCCAAAAATAATCCGCGGGCAAAGCCAGGCCCAAAAATAAGCACCCGAAGGTCGTGGTGCCAAAACCCCCCAGCGGAAAAATGGCCAAAAAACGGGTGGGCTATAGCCGTCGTTGGGGACGCGGGCGAAGTTCGTCCGCCGGACTCGGAATGGGGCGAGACTTTGCGAGGGGCCTCGGGGTGCCAAAAATAAGCCGCGAGCAAGGCCGCGCCCAAAAATAATCCCCCGAAGGTCGTGGTGCCAAAACCCCCCAGCGGAAAAATGGCCAAAAAACGGGTGGGCTATAGCCTTGGTGGGGGGCGCGGGCGAAGTTCGTCCGCCGGACTCGGAATGTGGCGAGACTTTGCGAGGGGCCTCGGGGTGCCAAAAATAATCCGCTGGCAAAGCCAGGCCCAAAAATAAGCGCCCGAAGGTCGTGGTGCCAAAACCCCCCAGCGGAAAAATGGCCAAAAAACGGGTGGGCTATAGCCTTGGTGGGGGGCGCGGGCGAAGTTCGTCCGCCGGACTCGGAATGTGGCGAGACTTTGCGAGGGGCCTCGGGGTGCCAAAAATAATCCGCGGGCAAAGCCAGGCCCAAAAATAAGCGCCCGAAGGTCGTGGTGCCAAAACCCACCAGCGGAAAAATGGCCAAAAAACCGGTGGGCTATAGCCTTCGTTGGGGGCGCGGGCGAAGTTCGTCCGCCGGACTCGGAATGGGGCGAGACTTTGCGAGGGGCCTCGGGTTGCCAAAAATAAGCCGTGGGCAAAGCCGCACCCAAAAATAAGCGCCCAAAGGTCGTGGTGCCAAAACCCCCCAGCGGAAAAATGGCCAAAAAACGGGTGGGCTATAGCCTTGGTGGGGGGCGCGGGCGAAGTTCGTCCGCCGGACTCGGAATGTAGCGAGACTTTGCGAGGGGCCTCGGGGTGCCAAAAATAATCCGCGGGCAAAGCCAGGCCCAAAAATAAGCGACCGAAGGTCGTGGTGCCAAAACCCCCCAGCGGAAAAATGGCCAAAAAACGGGTGGGCTATAGCCTTGGTGGGGGGCGTGGGCGAAGTTCGTCCGCCGGACTCGGAATGGCCCCAGACTTTGCGGTCGGCCTCCGTGCGCCAAAAATAGGCAACGGGCACAGCCGCGCCCAAAAATAAGCGTCCGAAGGTCGTGGTGCCAAAACACCCCAGCGGAAAAATGGCCAAAAAACGGGTGGGCTATAGCCTTGGTGGGGGGCGCGGGCGAAGTTCGTCCGCCGGACTCGGAATGTGGCGAGACTATGCGAGGGGCCTCGGGGTGCCAAAAATAAGCCGCGGGCAAAGCCAGGCCCAAAAATAAGCGCCCGAAGGTCGTGGTGCCAAAACCCCCCAGCGGAAAAATGGCCAAAAAACGGGTGGGCTATAGCCTTGGTGGGGGGCGTGGGCGAAGTTCGTCCGCCGGACTCGGAATGGCCCCAGACTTTGCGGTCGGCCTCCGTGCGCCAAAAATAGGCAACGGGCACAGCCGCGCCCAAAAATAAGCGTCCGAAGGTCGTGGTGCCAAAACACCCCAGCGGAAAAATGGCCAAAAAACGGGTGGGCTATAGCCTTGGTGGGGGGGGGCGGGCGAAGTTCGTCCGCCGGACTCGGAATGTGGCGAGACTATGCGAGGGGCCTCGGGGTGCCAAAAATAAGCCGCGGGCAAAGCCAGGACCAAAAATAAGCGCCCGAAGGTCGTGGTGCGAAAACCCCCCAGCGGAAAAATGGCCAAAAAATGGGTGGGCTATAGCCTTCGTTGGGGGCGCGAGCGAAGTTCGTCCGCCGGACTCGGAATGGGGCGAGACTTTGCGAGGGGCCATGGGGTAACAAAAATAAGCCGCGGGCAAAGCCGCGCCCAAAAATAAGCACCCGAAGGCCGTGGTGCCAAAACCCCCCAGCGGAAAAAAGGCGAAAAAACGGGTGGGCTATAGCCTTGGTGGGGGGCGCGGGCGAAGTTCGTCCGCCGGACTCGGAATGGGGCGAGACTTTGCGAGGGGTCTCGGGGTGCCAAAAATAAGCCGCGGGCAAAGCCGCGCCCAAAAATAAGCGCCCGAAGGTCGTGGTGCCAAAACCCCCCAGCGGAAAAAAGGCCAAGAAACGGGTGGGCTATAGCCTTGGTGGGGGGCGGCGGGCGAAGTTCGTCCGCCAGACTCGGAATGTGGTGAGACTTTGCGAGGGGCCTCGGGGTACCAAAAATAAGCCGCGGGCAAAGCGGCGCCCAAAAATAAGCGCCCGAAGGTCGTCGTGCCAAAACCCCCCAGCGGAAAAATGGCCAAAAAACGGGTGGGCTATACCCTTGGTGGGGGGCGCGGGCGAAGTTTGTCCGCCGGACTCGGAATGTGGCGAGACTTTGCGAGGGGCCTCGGGGTGCCAAAAATAAGCCGCGGGCAAAGCCAGGCCCTAAAATAAGCGCCCGAAGGTCGTGGTGCGAAAACCCCCCAGCGGAAAAATGGCCAAAAAACGGGTGGGCTATAGCCTTCGTTGGGGGCGCGAGCGAAGTTCGTCCGCCGGACTCGGAATGGGGCGAGACTTTGCGAGGGGCCATGGGGGTAACAAAAATAAGCCGCGGGCAAAGCCGCGCCCAAAAATAAGCACCCGAAGGCCGTGGTGCCAAAACCCCCGTGCGGAAAAAAGGCCAAAAAACGGGTGGGCTATAGCCTTGGTGGGGGGCGCGGGCGAAGTTCGTTCGCCGGACTCGGAATGTGGTGAGACTTTGCGAGGGGCCTCGGGGTACCAAAAATAAGCCGCGGCCAAAGCCGCGCCCAAAAATAAGCGCCCGAAGGTCTTGGTGCCAAAACCCCCCAGCGGAAAAATGGCCAAAAAACGGGTGGGCTATAGCCTTGGTGGGGGGCGCGGGGGAAGTTCGTCCGCCGGACTCGGAATGGGGCGAGACTTTGCGAGGGGCCTCGGGGTGCCAAAAATAAGCCACGGGCAAAGCGGCGCCCAAAAATAAGCGCCCAAAGGTCGTGGTGCCAAAACCCCCCAGCGGAAAAATGGCCAAAAAACGGGTGGGCTATAGCCTTGGTGGGGGGCGCGGGCGAAGTTCGTCCGCCGGACTTGGAATGTGGCGAGACTTTGCGAGGGGCCTCGGGGTGCCAAAAATAATCCGCGGGCAAAGCCAGGCCCAAAAATAAGCGCCCGAAGGTCGTGGTGCCAAAACCCCCCAGCGGAAAAATGGCCAAAAAACCGGTGGGCTATAGCCTTCGTTGGGGGCGCGGGCGAAGTTCGTCCGCCGGACTCGGAATGGGGCGAGACTTTGCGAGGGGCCTCGGGGTGCCAAAAATAAGCCGTGGGCAAAGCCGCACCCAAAAATAAGCGCCCAAAGGTCGTGGTGCCAAAACCCCCCAGCGGAAAAATGGCCAAAAAACGGGTGGGCTATAGCCTTGGTGGGGGGCGCGGGCGAAGTTCGTCCGCCGGACTCGGAATGTGGCGAGACTTTGCGAGGGGCCTCGGGGTGCCAAAAATAATCCGCGGGCAAAGCCAGGCCCAAAAATAAGCGCCCGAAGGTCGTGGTGCCAAAACCCCCCAGCGGAAAAATGGCCAAAAAACGGGTGGGCTATAGCCTTGGTGGGGGGCGTTGGCGAAGTTCGTCCGCCGGACTCGGAATGGCCCCAGACTTTGCGGTCGGCCTCCGTGCGCCAAAAATAGGCAACGGGCACAGCCGCGCCCAAAAATAAGCGTCCGAAGGTCGTGGTGCCAAAACACCCCAGCGGAAAAATGGCCAAAAAACGGGTGGGCTATAGCCTTGGTGGGGGGCGCGGGCGAAGTTCGTCCGCCGGACTCGGAATGGGGCGAGACTTTGCGAGGGGCCTCGGGGTGCCAAAAATAAGCCGCGGGCAAAGCCAGGCCCAAAAATAAGCGCCCGAAGGTCGTGGTACGAAAACCCCCCAGCGGAAAAATGGCCAAAAAACGGGTGGGCTATAGCCTTGGTGGGGGGCGCGGGCGAAGTTCGTCCGCCGGACTCGGAATGTGGCGAGACTTTGCGAGGGGCCTTGGGGTGCCAAAAATAAGCCGCGGGCAAAGCGGCGCCCAAAAATAAGCGCCCGAAGGTCGTGGTGCCAAAACCCCCCAGCGGAAAAATGGCCACAAAACGGGTGGGCTATAGCCTTGGTGGGGGGGCGCGGGCGAAGTTCGTCCGCCGGACTCGGAATGTGGCGAGACTTTGCGAGGGGCCTCGGGGTGCCAAAAATAAGCCGCGGGCAAAGCCAGGCCCAAAAATAAGCGCCCGAAGGTCGTGGTGCGAAAACCCCCCAGCGGAAAAATGGCCAAAAAACGGGTGGGCTATAGCCTTCGTTGGGGGCGCGAGCGAAGTTCGTCCGCCGGACTCGGAATGGGGCGAGACTTTGCGAGGGGCCATGGGGTAACAAAAATAAGCCGCGGGCAAAGCCGCGCCCAAAAATAAGCACCCGAAGGCCGTGGTGCCAAAACCCCCCAGCGGAAAAAAGGCCAAAAAACGGGTGGGCTATAGCCTTGGTGGGGGGCGCGGGCGAAGTTCGTCCGCCGGACTCGGAATGGGGCGAAACTTTGCGAGGGGCCTCGGGGTGCCAAAAATAAGCCGCGGGCAAAGCCGCACCCAAAAATAAGCGCCCGAAGGTCGTGGTGCCAAAACCCCCCAGCGGAAAAAAGGCCAAGAAACGGGTGGGCTATAGCCTTGTTGGGGGGCGCGGGCGAAGTTCGTCCGCCGGACTCGGAATGTGGTGAGACTTTGCGAGGGGCCTCGGGGTACCAAAAATAAGCCGCGGGCAAAGCGGCGCCCAAAAATAAGCGCCCGAAGGTCTTGGTGCCAAAACCCCCCAGCGGAAAAAAGGCCAAGAAACGGGTGGGCTATAGCCTTGGTGGGGGGCGCGGGCGAAGTTCGTCCGCCGGACTCGGAATGTGGTGAGACTTTGCGAGGGGCCTCGGGGTACCAAAAATAAGCCGCGGGCAAAGCGGCGCCCAAAAATAAGCGCCCGAAGGTCGTCGTGCCAAAACCCCCCAGCGGAAAAATGGCCAAAAAACGGGTGGGCTATAGCCTTGGTGGGGGGCGCGGGCGAAGTTCGTCCGCCGGACTCGGAATGTGGCGAGACTTTGCGAGGGGCCTCGGGGTGCCAAAAATAATCCGCGGGCAAAGCCAGGGCCAAAAATAAGCGCCCGAAGGTCGTGGTGCCAAAACCCCCCAGCGGAAAAATGGCCAAAAAACGGGTGGGCTATAGCCTTGGTGGGGGGCGTGGGCGAAGTTCGTCCGCCGGACTCGGAATGGCCCCAGACTTTGCGGTCGGCCTCCGTGCGCCAAAAATAGGCAACGGGCACAGCCGCGCCCAAAAATAAGCGTCCGAAGGTCGTGGTGCCAAAACACCCCAGCGGAAAAATGGCCAAAAAACGGGTGGGCTATAGCCTTGGTGGGGGGGCGCGGGCGAAGTTCGTCCGCCGGACTCGGAATGGGGCGAGACTTTGCGAGGGGCCTCGGGGTGCCAAAAATAAGCCGCGGGCAAAGCCAGGCCCAAAAATAAACGCCCGAAGGTCGTGGTACGAAAACCCCCCAGCGGAAAAATGGCCAAAAAACGGGTGGGCTATAGCCTTGGTGGGGGGGCGCGGGCGAAGTTCGTCCGCCGGACTCGGAATGTGGCGAGACTTTGCGAGGGGCCTTGGGGTGCCAAAAATAAGCCGCGGGCAAAGCGGCGCCCAAAAATAAGCGCCCGAAGGTCGTGGTGCCAAAACCCCCCAGCGGAAAAATGGCCACAAAACGGGTGGGCTATAGCCTTGGTGGGGGGCGCAGGCGAAGTTCGTCCGCCGGACTCGGAATGTGGCGAGACTTTGCGAGGGGCCTCGGGGTGCCAAAAATAAGCCGCGGGCAAAGCCGCGCCCAAAACTAAGCGCCCGAAGGTCGTCGTGCCAAAACCCCCCAGCGGAAAAATGGCCAAAAAACGGGTGGGCTATAGCCTTGGTGGGGGGCGCGGGCGAAGTTCGTCCGCCGGACTCGGAATGTGGCGAGACTTTGCGAGGGGCCTCGGGGTGCCAAAAATAAGCCGCGAGCAAAGTCAGGCCCTAAAATAAGCGCCCGAAGGTCGTGGTGCGAAAACCCCCCAGCGGAAAAATGGCCAAAAAACGGGTGGGCTATAGCCTTCGTTGGGGGGCGCGAGCGAAGTTCGTCCGCCGGACTCGGAATGGGGCGAGACTTTGCGAGGGGCCATGGGGTAACAAAAATAAGCCGCGGGCAAAGCCGCGCCCAAAAATAAGCACCCGAAGGCCGTGGTGCCAAAACCCCCCTGCGGAAAAAAGGCCAAAAAACGGGTGGGCTATAGCCTTGGTGGGGGGCGCGGGCGAAGTTCGTCCGCCGGACTCGGAATGGGGCGAGACTTTGCGAGGGGCCTCGGGGTGCCAAAAATAAGCCGCGGGGAAAGCCGTGCCCAAAAATAAGCACCCGAAGGTCGTGGTGCCAAAACCCCCAGCGGAAAAAAGGCCAAGAAACGGGTGGGCTATAGCCTTGGTGGGGGGCGCGGGCGAAGTTCGTCCGCCGGACTCGGAATGGGGGGAGACTTTGCGAGGGGCCTCGGGGTACCAAAAATAAGCCGCGGGCAAAGCCGCGCCCAAAAATAAGCGCCCGAAGGTCTTGGTGCCAAAACCCCCCAGCGGAAAAATGGCCAAAAAACGGGTTGGCTATAGCCTTGGTGGGGGGCGCGGGGGAAGTTCGTCCGCCGGACTCGGAATGGGGCGAGACTTTGCGAGGGGCCTCGGGGTGCCAAAAATAAGCCGCGGGCAAAGCGGCGCCCAAAAATAAGCGCCCCAAGGTCGTGGTACCAAAACCCCCCAGCGGAAAAATGGCCAAAAAACGGGTGGGCTATAGCCTTGGTGGGGGGCGCGGGCGAAGTTCGTCCGCCGGACTCGGAATGTGGCGAGACTTTGCGAGGGGCCTTGGGGGTGCCAAAAATAAGCCGCGGGCAAAGCGGCGCCCAAAAATAAGCGCCCGAAGGTCGTGGTGCCAAAACCCCCCAGCGGAAAAATGGCCACAAAACGGGTGGGCTATAGCCTTGGTGGGGGGCGCGGGCGAAGTTCGTCCGCCGGACTCGGAATGTGGCGAGACTTTGCGAGGGGCCTCGGGGTGCCAAAAATAAGCCGCGGGCAAAGCCGCGCCCAAAACTAAGCGCCCGAAGGTCGTCGTGCCAAAACCCCCCAGCGGAAAAATGGCCAAAAAACGGGTGGGCTATAGCCTTGGTGGGGGGGCGCGGGCGAAGTTCGTCCGCCGGACTCGGAATGTGGCGAGACTTTGCGAGGGGCCTCGGGGTGCCAAAAATAAGCCGCGAGCAAAGCCAGGCCCTAAAATAAGCGCCCGAAGGTCGTGGTGCGAAAACCCCCCAGCGGAAAAATGGCCAAAAAACGGGTGGGCTATAGCCTTCGTTGGGGGGCGCGAGCGAAGTTCGTCCGCCGGACTCGGAATGGGGCGAGACTTTGCGAGGGGCCATGGGGTAACAAAAATAAGCCGCGGGCAAAGCCGCGCCCAAAAATAAGCACCCGAAGGCCGTGGTGCCAAAACCCCCCTGCGGAAAAAAGGCCAAAAAACGGGTGGGCTATAGCCTTGGTGGGGGGCGCGGGCGAAGTTCGTCCGCCGGACTCGGAATGGGGCGAGACTTTGCGAGGGGCCTCGGGGGTGCCAAAAATAAGCCGCGGGGAAAGCCGTGCCCAAAAATAAGCACCCGAAGGTCGTGGTGCCAAAACCCCCAGCGGAAAAAAGGCCAAGAAACGGGTGGGCTATAGCCTTGGTGGGGGGCGCGGGCGAAGTTCGTCCGCCGGACTCGGAATGGGGGGAGACTTTGCGAGGGGCCTCGGGGGTACCAAAAATAAGCCGCGGGCAAAGCCGCGCCCAAAAATAAGCGCCCGAAGGTCTTGGTGCCAAAACCCCCCAGCGGAAAAATGGCCAAAAAACGGGTTGGCTATAGCCTTGGTGGGGGGCGCGGGGGAAGTTCGTCCGCCGGACTCGGAATGGGGCGAGACTTTGCGAGGGGCCTCGGGGGTGCCAAAAATAAGCCGCGGGCAAAGCGGCGCCCAAAAATAAGCGCCCCAAGGTCGTGGTACCAAAACCCCCCAGCGGAAAAATGGCCAAAAAAACGGGTGGGCTATAGCCTTGGTGGGGGGGCGCGGGCGAAGTTCGTCCGCCGGACTCGGAATGGGGCGAGACTTTGCGAGGGGCCTCGGGGTGCCAAAAATAAGCCGCGGGCAAAGCCGCGCCCAAAACTAAGCGCCCGAAGGTCGTGGTGCCAAAACACCCCAGCGGAAAAATGGCCAAAAAACGGGTGGGCTATAGCCTTGGTGGGGGGCGCGGGCGAAGTTCGTCCGCCGGACTCGGAATGGGGCGAGACTTTGCGAGGGGCCTCGGGGTGCCAAAAATAAGCCGCGGGGAAAGCCGTGCCCAAAAATAAGCGCCCGAAGGTCGTGGTGCCAAAACCCCCAGCGGAAAAAAGGCCAAGAAACGGGTGGGCTATAGCCTTGGTGGGGGGGCGCGGGCGAAGTTCGTCCGCCGGACTCGGAATGGGGGGAGACTCTGCGAGGGGCCTCGGGGGTACCAAAAATAAGCCGCGGGCAAAGCCGCGCCCAAAAATAAGCGCCCCGAAGGTCTTGGTGCCAAAACCCCCCAGCGGAAAAATGGCCAAAAAACGGGTTGGCTATAGCCTTGGTGGGGGGCGCGGGGGAAGTTCGTCCGCCGGACTCGGAATGGGGCGAGACTTTGCGAGGGGCCTCGGGGTGCCAAAAATAAGCCGCGGGCAAAGCGGCGCCGAAAAATAAGCGCCCGAAGGTCGTGGTACCAAAACCCCCCAGCGGAAAAATGGCCAAAAAACGGGTGGGCTATAGCCTTGGTGGGGGGCGCGGGCGAAGTTCGTCCGCCGGACTCGGAATGGGGCGAGACTTTGCGAGGGGCCATGGGGTAACAAAAATAAGCCGCGGGCAAAGCCGCGCCCAAAAATAAGCACCCGAAGGCCGTGGTGCCAAAACCCCCCTGCGGAAAAAAGGCCAAAAAACGGGTGGGCTATAGCCTTGGTGGGGGGCGCGGGCGAAGTTCGTCCGCCGGACTCGGAATGGAGCGAGACTTTGCGAGGGGCCTCGGGGTGCCAAAAATAAGCCGCGGGAAAAGCCGCGCCCAAAAATAAGCGCCCGAAGGTCGTGGTGCCAAAACCCCCCAGCGGAAAAAAGGCCAAGAAACGGGTGGGCTATAGCCTTGGTGGGGGGCGCGGGCGAAGTTCGTCCGCCAGACTCGGAATGGGGGGAGACTTTGCGAGGGGCCTCGGGGTACCAAAAATAAGCCGCGGGCAAAGCCGCGCCCAAAAATAAGAGCCCGAAGGTCTTGGTGCCAAAACCCCCCAGCGGAAAAATGGCCAAAAAACGGGTTGGCTATAGCCTTGGTGGGGGGCGCGGGGGAAGTTCGTCCGCCGGACTCGGAATGGGGCGAGACTTTGCGAGGGGCCTCGGGGTGCCAAAAATAAGCCGCGGGCAAAGCGGCGCCCAAAAATAAGCGCCCGAAGGTCGTGGTGCGAAAACCCCCCAGCGGAAAAATGGCCAAAAAACGGGTGGGCTATAGCCTTCGTTGGGGGGCGCGAGCGAAGTTCGTCCGCCGGACCCGGAATGGGGCGAGACTTTACGAGGGGCCATGGGGGTAACAAAAATAAGCCGCGGGCAAAGCCGCGCCCAAAAATAAGCACCCGAAGGCCGTGGTGCCAAAACCCCCCTGCGGAAAAAAGGCCAAAAAACGGGTGGGCTATAGCCTTGGTGGGGGGCGCGGGCGAAGTTCGTCCGCCGGACTCGGAATGGGGCGAGACTTTGCGAGGGGCCTCGGGGTGCCAAAAATAAGCCGCGGGCAAAGCCGCGCCCAAAAATAAGCGCCCGAAGGTCGTGGTGCCAAAACCCCCCAGCGGAAAAAAGGCCAAGAAACGGGTGGGCTATAGCCTTGGTGGGGGGCGCGGGCGAAGTTCGTCCGTCGGACTCGGAATGGGGGGAGACTTTGCGAGGGGCCTCGGGGTACCAAAAATAAGCCGCGGGCAAAGCCGCGCCCAAAAATAAGCGCCCGAAGGTCTTGGTGCCAAAACCCCCCAGCGGAAAAATGGCCAAAAAACGGGTTGGCTATAGCCTTGGTGGGGGGCGCGGGGGAAGTTCGTCCGCCGGACTCGGAATGGGGCGAGATTTTGCGAGGGGCTTCGGGGTGCCAAAAATAAGCCGCGGGCAAAGCGGCGCCCAAAAATAAGCGCCCGAAGGTCGTGGTACCAAAACCCCCCAGCGGAAAAATGGCCAAAAAACGGGTGGGCTATAGCCTTGGTGGGGGGCGCGGGCGAAGTTCGTCCGCCGGACTCGGAATGTGGCGAGACTTTGCGAGGGGCCTCGGGGTGCCAAAAATAATCTGCGGGCAAAGCCAGGCCCAAAAATAAGCGCCCGAAGGTCGTGGTGCCAAAACCCCCCAGCGGAAAAATGGCCAAAAAACCGGTGGGCTATAGCCTTCGTTGGGGGCGCGGGCGAAGTTCGTCCGCCGGACTCGGAATGGGGCGAGACTTTGCGAGGGGCCTCGGGGTGCCAAAAATAAGCCGTGGGCAAAGCCGCACCCAAAAATAAGCGCCCAAAGGTCGTGGTGCCAAAACCCCCCAGCGGAAAAATGGCCAAAAAACGGGTGGGCTATAGCCTTGGTGGGGGGCGCGGGCGAAGTTCGTCCGCCGGACTCGGAATGTGGCGAGACTTTGCGAGGGGCCTCGGTGTGCCAAAAATAATCCGCGGGCAAATCCAGGCCCAAAAATAAGCGCCCGATGGTCGTGGTGCCAAAACCCCCCAGCGGAAAAATGGCCAAAAAACGGGTGGGCTATAGCCTTGGTGGGGGGCGTGGGCGAAGTTCGTCCGCCGGACTCGGAATGGCCCCAGACTTTGCGGTCGGCCTCCGTGCGCCAAAAATAGGCAACGGGCACAGCCGCGCCCAAAAATAAGCGTCCGAAGGTCGTGGTGCTAAAACACCCCAGCGGAAAAATGGCCAAAAAACGGGTGGGCTATAGCCTTGGTGGGGGGCGCGGGCGAAGTTCGTCCGCCGGACTCGGAATGTGGCGAGACTTTGCGAGGGGACTCGGTGTGCCAAAAATAATCCGCGGGCAAAGCCAGGCCCAAAAATAAGCGCCCGATGGTCGTGGTGCCAAAACCCCCCAGCGGAAAAATGGCCAAAAAACGGGTGGGCTATAGCCTTGGTGGGGGGCGCGGGCGAAGTTCGTCCGCCGGATTCGGAATGGGGCGAGACTTTGCAAGGGGCCTCGGGGGTACCAAAAATAATCCTCGGACAAAGCCGCGCCCGAAGGTCATGGTGCCAAAACCCCCCAGCGGAAAAAAGGGCAAAAAAACGGGTGGGCTATAGCCTTGGTGGGGGGCGCGGGCGAAGTTCGTCCGCCGGACTCGGAATGTGGCGAGACTTTGCGAGGGGACTCGGTGTGCCAAAAATAATCCGCGGGCAAAGCCAGGCCCAAAAATAAGCGCCCGATGGTCGTGGTGCCAAAACCCCCCAGCGGAAAAATGGCCAAAAAACGGGTGGGCTATAGCCTTGGTGGGGGGCGCGGGCGAAGTTCGTCCGCCGGATTCGGAATGGGGCGAGACTTTGCAAGGGGCCTCGGGGTACCAAAAATAATCCTCGGACAAAGCCGCGCCCGAAGGTCATGGTGCCAAAACCCCCCAGCGGAAAAAAGGGCAAAAAAACGGGTGGGCTATAGCCTTGGTGGGGGGCGCGGGCGAAGTTCGTCCGCCGGACTCGGAATGGGGCGATACTCTGCGAGGAGCCTCGGGGTGCCAAAAATAAGCCGCGGGCAAAACCGCGCCAAAAAATTAGCGCCCGAAGGTCGTGGTGCCAAAACCCCCCAGCGGAAAAAAAGGCCAAAAAACGGGTGGGCAATAGCCTTGGTGGGGTGCGAGGGTGAAGTTCGTCCGCCGGACTCGGAATGGGGCGAGACGTTGCGAGGGTCCTCGGGGTGCCAAAAATAAGCCGCGGGCAAAGCCGCGCCCAAAAATAAGCGCCCGAAGGTCGTGGTGCGAAAACTCCAAAGCGGAAAAAAGGTCAAAAAGCGGGTGGGCTATAGCCTTGGTGGGGTGCGAGGGTGAAGTTCGTCCGCCGGACTCGGAATGTGGCGAGACTTTGCGAGGGGCCTCGGTGTGCCAAAAATAATCCGCGGGCAAAGCCAGGCCCAAAAATAAGCGCCCGATGGTCGTGGTGCCAAAACACCCCAGCGGAAAAATGGCCAAAAAACGGGTGGGCTATAGCCTTGGTGGGGGGCGCGGGCGAAGTTCGTCCGCCGGACTCGGAATGGGGCGAGACTTTGCGAGGGGCCTCGGGGTGCCAAAAATAAGCCGCGGGCAAAGCCAGGCCAAAAAATAAGCGCCCGAAGGTCGTGGTGCGAAAACCCCCCAGCGGAAAAATGGCCAAAAAACGGGTGGGCTATAGCCTTCGTTGGGGGCGCGAGCGAAGTTCGTCCGCCGGACTCGGAATGGGGCGAGACTTTGCGAGGGGCCATGGGGTAACAAAAATAAGCCGCGGGCAAAGCCGCGCCCAAAAATAAGCACCCGAAGGCCGTGGTGCCAAAACCCCCCAGCGGAAAAAAGGCCAAAAAACGGGTGGGCTATAGCCTTGGTGGGGGGCGCGGGCGAAGTTCGTCCGCCGGACTCGGAATGGGGCGAGACTTTGCGAGGGGCCTCGGGGTGCCAAAAATAAGCCGCGGGCAAAGCCGCACCCAAAAATAAGCGCCCGAAGGTCGTGGTGCCAAAACCCCCCAGCGGAAAAAAGGCCAAGAAACGGGTGGGCTATAGCCTTGGTGGGGGGCGCGGGCGAAGTTCGTCCGCCTTACTCGGAATGTGGCGAGACTTTGCGAGGGGCCTCGGGGTAACAAAAATAATCCGCGGGCAAAGCCAGGCCCAAAAATAAGCGCCCGAAGGTCGTGGTGCCAAAACCCCCCAGCGGAAAAATGGCCAAAAAACTGGTGGGCTATAGCCTTCGTTGGGGGCGCGGGCGAAGTTCGTCCGCCGGACTCAGAATGGGGCGAGACTTTGCGAGGGGCCTCGGGGTGCCAAAAATAAGCCGCGGGCAAAGCCGCGCCCAAAAATAAGCACCCGAAGGTCGTGGTGCCAAAACCCCCCAGCGGAAAAAAGGCCAAGAAATGGGTGGGCTATAGCCTTGGTGGGGGGCGCGGGCGAAGTTCGTCCGCCTTACACGGAATGTGGCGAGACTTTGCGAGGGGCCTCGGGGTAACAAAAATAATCCGCGGGCAAAGCCAGGCCCAAAAATAAGCGCCCGAAGGTCTTGGTGCCAAAACCCCCCAGCGGAAAAATGGCCAAAAATCGGGTGGGCTATAGCCTTGGTGGGAGGCGCGGGCGAAGTTCGTCCGCCGGACTCGAAATGGGGCGAGACTTTGCGAGGGGCCTCGGGGTGCCAAAAATAAGCCGCGGGCAAAGCCAGGCCCAAAAATAAGCGCCCGAAGGTCGTGGTGCGAAAACCCCCTAGCGGAAAAATGGCCAAAAAACGGGTGGGCTATAGCCTTCGTTGGGGGCGCGAGCGAAGTTCGTCCGCCGGACTCGGAATGGGGCAAGACTTTGCGAGGGGCCATGGGGTAACAAAAATAAGCCGCGGGCAAAGCGGCGCCCAAAAATAAGCACCCGAAGGCCGTGGTGCCAAAACCTCCCAGCGGAGAAAAGGCCAAAAAACGGGTGGGCAATAGCCTTGGTGGGGGGCGCGGGCGAAGTTCGTCCGCCAGACTCGGAATGGGGCGAGACTTTGCGAGGGGCCTCGGGGTGCCAAAAATAAGCCGCGGGCAAAGCCGCGCCCAAAAATAAGCGCCCGAAGGTCGTGGTGCCAAAACCCCTCAGCGGAAAAAAGGCCAAGAAACGGGTGGGCTATAGCCTTGGTGGGGGGCGCGGGCGAAGTTCGTCCGCCGGACTCGGAATGTGGCGAGACTTTGCGAGGGGCCTCAGGGTAACAACAATAATCCGCGGGCAAAGCCAGGCCCAAAAATAAGCGCCCGAAGGTCGTGGTGCCAAAACCACCCAGCGGAAAAATGGCCAAAAAACGGGTGGGCTATAGCCTTCGTTGGGGGCGCGGGCGATGTTCGTCCGCCGGACTCGGAATGGGGCGAGACTTTGCGAGGGGCCTCGGGGCACCAAAAATAAGCCGCGGGCAAAGCCGCGACCAAAAATAAGCGCCCGAAGGTCTTGGTGCCAAAACCCCCCAGCGGAAAAATGGCCAAAAAACGGGTGGGCTATAGCCTTGGTGGGGGGCGCGGGGGAAGTTCGTCCGCCGGACTAGGAATGGGGCGAGACTTTGCGAGGGGCCTCGGGGTACCAAAAATAAGCCGCGGGAAAGCCGCGCCCAAAAATAAGCGCCCGAAGGTCGTGGTGCCAAAACCCCCCAGCGGAAAAATGGCCAAAAAACGGGTGGGCTATAGCCTTGGTGGGGGGCGCGGGGGAAGTTCGTCCGCCGGACTCGGAATGGGGCGAGACTTTGCGAGGGGCCTCGGGGTACCAAAAATAAGCCGCGGGAAAGCCGCGCCCAAAAATAAGCGCCCGAAGGTCGTGGTGCCAAAACCCCCCAGCGGAAAAATGGCCAAAAAACGGGTGGGCTATAGCCTTGGTGGGGGGCGTGGGCGAAGTTCGTCCGCCGGACTCGGAATGGGGCGAGACTTTGCGAGGGGCCTCGGGGTACCAAAAATAAGCCGCGGACAAAGCCGCGCCCAAAAATAAGCGCACGAAGGTCGTGGTGCCAAAACCCCCCCAGCGGAAAAATGGCCAAAAAACGGGTGGGCTATAGCCTTGATGGGGGGCGCGGGCGAAGTTCGTCCGCCGGACTCGGAATGTGGTGAGACTTTGCGAGGGGCCTCGGGGTACCAAAAATAAGCCGCGGACAAAGCCGCGCCCAAAAATAAGCGCACGAAGGTCGTGGTGCCAAAACCCCCCAGCGGAAAAATGGCCAAAAAACGGGTGGGCTATAGCCTTGGTGGGGGGCGTGGGCGAAGTTCGTCCACCGGACTCGGAATGGCCCCAGACTTTGCGGTCGGCCTCCGTGCGCCAAAAATAGGCAACGGGCACAGCCGCGCCCAAAAAAAAGCGTCCGAAGGTCGTGGTGCCAAAACACCCCAGCGGAAAAATGGCCAAAAAATGGGTGGGCTATAGCCTTGGTGGGGGGCGCGGGGCGAAGTTCGTCCGCCGGACTCGGAATGTGGCGAGACATTGCGAGGGGCCTCGGGGTGCCAAAAATAAGCCGCGGGCAAAGCCAGGCCCAAAAATAAGCGCCCGAAGGTCTTGGTGCCAAAACCCCCCAGCGGAAAAATGGCCAAAAAACGGGTGGGCTATAGCCTTGGTGGGGGGCGCGGGCGAAGTTCGTCCGCCGGATTCGGAATGGGGCGAGACTTTGCAAGGGGCCTCGGGGTACCAAAAATAATCCTCGGACAAAGCCGCGCCCGAAGGTCATGGTGCCAAAACCCCCCAGCGGAAAAAAGGCCAAAAAAACGGGTGGGCTATAGCCTTGGTGGGGGGCGCGGGCGAAGTTCGTCTGCCGGACTCGGAATGGGGCGAAACTTTGCGAGGGGCCTCGGGGTACCAAAATTAATCCTCGGACAAAGCCGCGCCCGAAGGTCATGGTGCCAAAACCCCCCAGCGGAAAAAAAGGGCAAAAAAACGGGTGGGCTATAGCCTTGGTGGGGGGCGCGGGCGAAGTTCGTCCGCCGGACTCGGAATGGGGCGATACTCTGCGAGGAGCCTCGGGGTGCCAAAAATAAGCCGCGGGCAAAACCGCGCCAAAAAATTAGCGCCCGAAGGTCGTGGTGCCAAAACCCCCCAGCGGAAAAAAAGGCCAAAAAACGGGTGGGCAATAGCCTTGGTGGGGTGCGAGGGTGAAGTTCGTCCGCCGGACTCGGAATGGGGCGAGACGTTGCGAGGGTCCTCGGGGTGCCAAAAATAAGCCGCGGGCAAAGCCGCGCCCAAAAATAAGCGCCCGAAGGTCGTGGTGCGAAAACTGCAAAGCGGAAAAAAGGTCAAAAAGCGGGTGGGCTATAGCCTTGGTGGGGGGCGCGTGCGAAGTTCGTCCGCCGGACTCGAAATGGGGCGAGACTTTGCGAGGGGCCTCGGGGTGCCAAAAATAAGCCGCGGGCAAAGCCAGGCCCAAAAATAAGCGCCCGAAGGTCGTGGTGCGAAAACCCCCTAGCGGAAAAATGGCCAAAAAACGGGTGGGCTATAGCCTTCGTTGGGGGCGCGAGCGAAGTTCGTCCGCCGGACTCGGAATGGGGCAAGACTTTGCGAGGGGCCATGGGGTAACAAAAATAAGCCGCGGGCAAAGCGGCGCCCAAAAATAAGCACCCGAAGGCCGTGGTGCCAAACCTCCCAGCGGAGAAAAGGCCAAAAAACGGGTGGGCTATAGCTTGGTGGGGGGCGCGGGCGAAGTTCGTCCGCCAGACTCGGAATGGGGCGAGACTTTGCGAGGGGCCTCGGGGTGCCAAAAATAAGCCGCGGGCAAAGCCGCGCCCAAAATAAGCGCCCGAAGGTCGTGGTGCCAAAACCCCTCAGCGGAAAAAAGGCCAAGAAACGGGTGGGCTATAGCCTTGGTGGGGGGCGCGGGGCGAAGTTCGTCCGCCGGACTCGGAATGTGGCGAGACTTTGCGAGGGGCCTCAGGGTAACAACAATAATCCGCGGGCAAAGCCAGGCCCAAAAATAAGCGCCCGAAGGTCGTGGTGCCAAAACCACCCAGCGGAAAAATGGCCAAAAAACGGTGGGCTATAGCCTTCGTTGGGGGCGCGGGCGATGTTCGTCCGCCGGACTCGGAATGGGCGAGACTTTGCGAGGGGCCTCGGGGGCACCAAAAATAAGCCGCGGGCAAAGCCGCGACCAAAAATAAGCGCCCGAAGGTCTTGGTGCCAAACCCCCCAGCGGAAAAATGGCCAAAAAACGGGTGGGCTATAGCCTTGGTGGGGGGCGCGGGGGAAGTTCGTCCGCCGGACTAGGAATGGGGCGAGACTTTGCGAGGGGCCCTCGGGGTACCAAAAATAAGCCGCGGGAAAGCCGCGCCCAAAAATAAGCGCCGAAGGTCGTGGTGCCAAAACCCCCCAGCGGAAAAATGGCCAAAAAAACGGGTGGGCTATAGCCTTGGTGGGGGGCGCGGGGGAAGTTCGTCCGCCGGACTCGGAATGGGGCGAGACTTTGCGAGGGGCCTCGGTGGTACCAAAAATAAGCCGCGGGAAAGCCGCGCCCAAAAATAAGCGCCCGAAGGTCGTGGTGCCAAAACCCCCCAGCGGAAAAATGGCCAAAAAAACGGGTGGGCTATAGCCTTGGTGGGGGGGCGTGGGCGAAGTTCGTCCGCCGGACTCGAATGGGGCGAGACTTTGCGAGGGGGCCTCGGTGGGTACCAAAAATAAGCCGCGGACAAAGCCGCGCCAAAATAAGCGCACGAAGAGGTCGTGGTGCCAAAACCCCCCAGCGGAAAAATGGCCAAAAAACGGGTGGGCTATAGCCTTGATGGGGGGCGCGGGCGAAGTTCGTCCGCCGGACTCGGAATGTGGTGAGACTTTGCGAGGGCCTCGGGGTACCAAAAATAAGCCGCGGACAAAGCCGCGCCCAAAAATAAGCGCACGAAGGTCGTGGTGCCAAAACCCCCCAGCGGAAAAATGGCCAAAAAACGGGTGGGCTATAGCCTTGGTGGGGGGCGTGGGCGAAGTTCGTCCACCGGACTCGGAATGGCCCCAGACTTTGCGGTCGGCCTCCGTGCGCCAAAAATAGGCAACGGGCACAGCCGCGCCCAAAAAAAAGCGTCCGAAGGTCGTGGTGCCAAGCCAAAACACCCCAGCGGAAAAATGGCCAAAAAATGGGTGGGCTATAGCCTTGGTGGGGGGCGCGGGCGAAGTTCGTCCGCCGGACTCGGAATGTGGCGAGACATTGCGAGGGGCCTCGGGGTGCCAAAAATAAGCCGCGGGCAAAGCCAGGCCCAAAAATAAGCGCCCGAAGGTCTTGGTGCCAAAACCCCCCAGCGGAAAAAATGGCCAAAAAACGGGTGGGCTATAGCCTTGGTGGGGGGCGCGGGCGAAGTTCGTCCGCCGGATTCGGAATGGGGCGAGACTTTGCAAGGGGCCTCGGGGTACCAAAAATAATCCTCGGACAAAGCCGCGCCCGAAGGTCATGGTGCCAAAACCCCCCAGCGGAAAAAAGGCCAAAAAAACGGGTGGGCTATAGCCTTGGTGGGGGCGCGGGCGAAGTTCGTCTGCCGGACTCGGAATGGGGCGAAACTTTGCGAGGGGCCTCGGGGTACCAAAATTAATCCTCGGACAAAGCCGCGCCCGAAGGTCATGGTGCCAAAACCCCCCAGCGGAAAAATGGCCAAAAAAACGGGTGGGCTATAGCCTTGGTGGGGGGCGCGGGCGAAGTTCGTCCGCCGGACTCGGAATGGGGCGAGACTTTGCGAGGGGCCTCGGGGTGCCAAAAATAAGCCGCGGACAAAGCCCGCGCCCAAAAATAAGCGCACGAAGGTCGTGGTGCCAAAACCCCCAGCGGAAAAATGGCCAAAAAACGGTGGGCTATAGCCTTGATGGGGGGCGCGGGCGAAGTTCGTCCGCCGGACTCGGAATGTGGTGAGACTTTGCGAGGGGCCTCGGTGGTACCAAAAATAAGCCGCGGACAAAGCCGCGCCCAAAAATAAGCGCACGAAGGTCGTGGTGCCAAAACCCCCAGCGGAAAAATGGCCAAAAAACGGGTGGGCTATAGCCTTGGTGGGGGCGTGGGCGAAGTTCGTCCACCGGACTCGGAATGGCCCCAGACTTTGCGGTCGGCCTCCGTGCGCCAAAAATAGGCAACGGGCACAGCCGCGCCCAAAAAAAAGCGTCCGAAGGTCGTGGTGCCAAAACACCCCAGCGGAAAAATGGCCAAAAAATGGGTGGGCTATAGCCTTGGTGGGGGGCGCGGGCGAAGTTCGTCCGCCGGACTCGGAATGGAGCGAGACTTTGCGAGGGGCCTCGGGGTGCCAAAAATAAGCCGCGGGCAAAGCCGCGCCCAAAAATAAGCGCCCGAAGGTCGTGGTGCGAAAACTCCCCAGCGGAAAAAAGGCCAAAAAACGGGTGGGCTATAGCCTTGGTGGGGGGCGCGTGCGAAGTTCGTCCGCCGGACTCGGAATGGGGCGAGGCTTTGCGAGGGGCCTCGGGGTGCTAAAAGTAAGCTGCAGGCAAAGCCGCACCCAAAAATAAGCGCCCGAAGGTCGTGGTGCCAAAACCCCCCAGCGGAAAAATGGCCAAAAAACGGGTGGGGCTATAGCCTTGGTGGGGGTGCCGGCGAAGTTCGTCCGCCGGACTCGGAATGGGGCGAGTGTTTGCGAGGGGCCTCGGGGTTCCAAAAATAAGCCGCGGGCAAAGCCGCGCCAGAAGATCGTGGTGCCAAAAATAAGACGCTGGCAAAGGGGTGCCAAAAATAAGCCGCGGGCAAAGCCGCGCCCAAAAATATACACCCGAAGATCATGGTGCCAAACCCCCCCAGCGGAAAAATGCCAAAAAACGGGTCGGCTATAGCCTTGTGGGGGGGGGCGGGCAACGTTCGTCCGCCGGACTTGGAATGGGGCGAGTGTTTGCGAGGGGCCTCGGGGTTCCAAAAATAAGCCGCGGGCAAAGCCGCACCCGAAGATCGTGGTACCAAAACCCCCCAGCGGAAAAATGGCCAAAAAAACGGGTGGGCTATAGCCTTGGTGGGGGGCGCGGGCGAAGTTCGTCCGCCGGATTCGGAATGGGACGAGACTTTGCAAGGGGCCTCGGGGTACCAAAAATAATACCTCGGACAAAGCCGCGCCCGAAGGTCATGGTGCCAAAACCCCCCAGCGGAAAAAAGGCCAAAAAAACGGGTGGGCTATAGCCTTGGTGGGGGGCGCGGGCGAAGTTCGTCTGCCGGACTCGGAATGGGGCGAAACTTGGCGAGGGGCCTCGGGGTACCAAAATTAATCCTCGGACAAAGCCGCGCCCGAAGGTCATGGTGCCAAAACCCCCCAGCGGAAAAAAGGCCAAAAAAACGGGTGGGCTATAGCCTTGGTGGGGGGCGCGGTGCGAAGTTCGTCCGCCGGACTCGGAATGGGGCGATACTCTGCGAGGAGCCTCGGGGTGCCAAAAATAAGCCGCGGGCAAAACCGCGCCAAAAAATTAGCGCCCGAAGGTCGTGGTGCCAAAACCCCCCAGCGGAAAAAAAGGCCAAAAAACGGGGTGGGCAATAGCCTTGGTGGGGTGCGAGGGTGAAGTTCGTCCGCCGGACTCGGAATGGGGCGAGACGTTGCGAGGGTCCTCGGGGTGCCAAAAATAAGCCGCGGGCAAAGCCGCGCCCAAAAATAAGCGCCCGAAGGTCGTGGTGCGAAAACTCCCAAGCGGAAAAAAGGTCAAAAAGCGGGTGGGCTATAGCCTTGGTGGGGGGCGCGTGCGAAGTTCGTCCGCCGGACTCGGAATGTGGGCGAGACTTTGCGAGGGGCCTCGGGGTGCCAAAAATAAGCCGCGGGCAAAGCCGCGCCCAAAAATATACACCCGAAGGTCGTGGTGTCAAAACCCCCCAGCGGAAAAATGGCCAAAAAACGGGTGGGCTATAGCCTTGGTGGGGGGGCGCGGGCGAAGTTCGTCCGCCGGACTCGGAATGGGGCGAGACTTTGCGAGGGGCCTCGGGGTGCCAAAAATAAGCCGCGGACAAAGCCGCGCCCAAAAATAAGCGCCCGAAGGTCGTGGTGGCAAAACCCCCCAGCGGAAAAATGGCCAAAAAACGGGGTGGGCTATAGCCTTGGTGGGGGGCGCGGGCGAAGTTCGTCCGCCGGACTCGGAATGGAGCGAGACTTTGCGAGGGGCCTCGGGGTGCCAAAAATAAGCCGCGGGCAAAGCCGCGCCCAAAAATAAGCGCCCGAATGGTCGTGGTGCGAAAACTCCCCAGCGGAAAAAAGGCCAAAAAACGGGTGGGCTATAGCCTTGGTGGGGGGCGCGTGCGAAGTTCGTCCGCCGGACTCGGAATGGGGCGAGGCTTTGCGAGGGGCCTCGGGGTGCTAAAAGTAAGCCGCGGCAAAGCCGCACCCAAAAATAAGCGCCCGAAGGTCGTGGTGCCAAAACCCCCCAGCGGAAAAATGGCCAAAAAACGGGTGGGCTATAGCCTTGGTGGGGGTGCCGGCGAAGTTCGTCCGCCGGACTCGGAATGGGGCGAGTGTTTGCGAGGGGCCTCGGGGTTCCAAAAATAAGCCGCGGGCAAAGCCGCGCCAGAAGATCGTGGTGCCAAAAATAAGACGCTGGCAAAGGGGTGCCAAAAATAAGCCGCGGGCAAAGCAGCGCCCAAAAATATACACCCGAAGATCATGGTGCCAAACCCCCCCAGCGGAAAAATGGCCAAAAAACGGGTCGGCTATAGCCTTGGTGGGGGGCGCGGGCAACGTTCGTCCGCCGGACTTGGAATGGGGCGAGTGTTTGCGAGGGGCCTCGGGGTTCCAAAAATAAGCCGCGGGCAAAGCCGCACCCGAAGATCGTGGTACCAAAACCCCCCAGCGGAAAAATGGCCAAAAAACGGGTGGTCTATAGCCTTGGTGGGGGGCGCGGGCAAAGTTCGTCCGCCGGACTCGGAATGGGGCGAGACTTTGCGAGGGGCCTCGGGGTGCCAAACATAAGCCGCGGGCAAAGCCGCGACCAAAAATAAGCGCCCGAAGGTTGTGGTGCCAAAACCCCCAGCGGAAAAATGGCTAAAAAACGGGTGGGCTATAGCCTTGGTGGGGTGGGCGCAGGCGAAGTTCGTCTGCCGGACTCGGAATGAGGCGAGACTTTCCGAGGGGCCTCGGGGGGCCGAAAATAAGCCGCGGGCAAAGGGGTGCCAAAAATAAGCCGCGGGCAAAGCCGCGCCCAAAAATATACACCCGAAGGTCGTGTTGCCAAACCCCCCCCAGCGGAAAAATGGCCAAAAAACGGGTGGGCTATAGCCTTGGTGGGGGGCGTGGGCGAAGTTCGTCCGCCCGGACTCGGAATGGGGAGAGACTTTGCGAGGGGCCTCGGGGTGCCAAAAATAAGCCGCGGGCAAAGTCGCCTGCCCGAAGGTCGTGGGGCCAAAACCCCCCAGCGGAAAAATGGCCAAAAAACGGGTGGGCTATAGCCTTGGTGGGGGGCGCGGACGAAGTTCGTCCGCCGGACTCGGAATGGGGCGAGACTTTGCGAGGGGCCTCGGGGTGCCAAAAATAAGCCGCGGGCAAAGTCGCGCCCGAAGGTCGTGGGGCCAAAACCCCCCAGCGGAAAAATGGCCAAAAAACGGGTGGGCTATAGCCTTGGTGGGGGGCTGCGGGGCGAAGTTCTTCCGCCGGACTCGGAATGGGCGAGACTTTGCGAGGGGCCTCGGGGTGTCAAAAATAAGCCGCGGGCAAAGCCGCACCCAAAAATAACCGCCCGAAGGTCGTAGTGCCAAAACCCCCCAGCGGAAAAATGGCCAAAAAACGGGTGGGCTATAGACTTGGTGGGGGGCGCGGGCGAAGTTCGTCCGCCGGACTCGGAATGGGCGAGACTTTGCGAGGGGCCTCGGGGTGCCAAACATAAGCCGCGGGCAAAGCCGCACCCAAAAAGAAGCGCCCGAAGGTCGTGGTGCCAAAACCCCCCAGCGGAAAAAAGGCCAAAAAACGGGTGGGCAATAGCCTTGGTGGGGGGCACGGGCGAAGTTCGTCCGCCGGACTCGGAATGGGATGAGACTTTGCGAGGGGCCTCGGGGTGCCAAAAATAAGCCGCGGGCAAAGCCGCGCCCGAAGGTCCTGGTGCCAAAACCCCCCAGCGGTAAAATGGCCAAAAAACGGGGTGGGCTATAGCCTTTGTGGGGGGCGCGGGCGAAGTTCGTCCGCCGGACTCGGAATGGGGCGAGACTTTGCGAGGGGCCTCGGGGTGCAAAAAAATAAGCCACGGGCAAAGCCGTGCCCAAAAATAAGTGCCCGAACGTCGTGGTGCCAAAAGTCCCCAGCGGAAAAAAGCCCAAAAAACGGGTGGGCTATAGCCTTGGTGGGGGGGCGCGGGGCGAAGTTCGTCCGCCGGACTCAGAATGGGGCGAGACATTTCGAGGGGCCTCGGGGGTGCCAAAAATAAGCCGCGGGCAACGCCGCGCCCAAAAATAAGCGCCCGAAGGTCGTGGTACCAAAACCCCCCAGCGGAAAAATTGGCCAAAAAATGGGTGGGCTATAGCCTTGGTGGGGGGCGCGGGCGAAGTTCGTCCGCTGGACTCGGAATGGGGCGAGACTTTGCGAGGGGTCTCGGGGTGCCAAAAATAAGGCGCAGGCAAAGCCGCGCCCAAAAATAAGCGCCCGAAGGTCGTGGTGCCAAAACCCCCCAGCGGGGAAAATGGCCAAAAAACGGGTGGGCTATAGCCTTGGTGGGGGGCGCGGGCGAAGTTCGTCTGCCAGACTCGGAATGGGGCGAGACTTTGCAAGGGCCCTCGGGGTAGGCCAAAAATAATCCGCGGGCAAATCCACGCCCAAAAATAAGTGCTCGAAGGTCGTGGTACCAAAACACCCCAGCGGAAAAATGGCCAAAAAAACGGGTGGGCTATAGCCTTGGTGGGGTGCGCGGGCGAAGTTCGTCCGCCGGACTCGGAATGGGGCGAGACTTTGCGAGGGGCCTCGGGGGTGCCACAAATAAGCCGCGGGCAAAGCCGCGCACAAAACTCAGCGCCCGAAGGTCGTGGTACCAAAACCCCCCAGCGGAAAAATGGCCAAAAAACGGGTCGGCTATAGCCTTGGTGGGGGGCGCGGGTGAAGTTCGTCCGCCGGAACTCGGAATGGGGCGAGGCTTTGCGAGGGGCCTCGGGGTGCCAAAAAATAAGCGCGGGCAAAGCCGCGCCCAAAAATATACACCCGAAGGTCGTGGTGTCGAAACCCCCAGCGGAAAAATGGCCAAAAAAACGGGTGGGCTATAGCCCTTGGTGGGGGGCGCAGGCGAAGTTCGTCTGCCGGACTCGGAATGAGGCGAGACTTTCCGAGGGGCCTCGGCGGGCCGAAAATAAGCCGCGGGCAAAGGGGTGCCAAAAATAAGCCGCGGGCAAAGCCGCGCCCAAAAATATACACCCGAAGGTCGTGTTGCCAAAACCCCCCAGCGGAAAAATGGCCAAAAAAACGGTGTGGGCTATAGCCTTGGTGGGAGGCGTGGGGCGAAGTTCGTCCGCCGGACTCGGAATGGGGCGAGACTTTGCGAGGGGCCTCGGGGTGCCAAAAAATAAGCCGCGGGCAAAGTCGCGCCCGAAGGTCGTGGGGCCAAAACCCCCCAGCGGAAAAATGGCCAAAAAACGGGTGGGCTATAGCCTTGGTGGGAGGCGTGGGCGAAGTTCGTCCGCCGGACTCGGAATGGGGCGAGACATTGCGAGGGGGCCTCGGGGTGCCAAAAATAAGCCGCGGGCAAAGTCGCGCCCGAAGGTCGTGGGGCCAAAACCCCCCAGCGGAAAAATGGCCAAAAAACGGGTGGGCTATAGCCTTGGTGTGGGGGCGCGGGCGAAGTTCGTCCGCCGGACTCGGAATGGGGCGAGACTTTGCGAGGGGCCTCGGGGTGCCAAAAATAAGCCGCGGGCAAAGTCGCGCCCGAAGGTCGTGGGGCCAAAACCCCCCAGCGGAAAAAATGGCCAAAAAACGGGTGGGCTATAGCCTTGGTGGGGGGCGAGGGCGAAGTTCGTCCGCCGGACTCGGAATGGGGCGAGACTTTGCGAGGGGCCTCGGATGTGCCGGAAATAAGCCGCGGACAAAGCCGCGCCGAAAAATAAGCGCCCGAAGGTCGTGGTGCCAAAACCCCCCAGCGGAAAAATGGCCAAAAAACGGGTGGGCTATAGCCTTGGTGGGGGGTGCGGGCGAAGGTCGTCCGCCGGACTCGGAATGGGGCGAGACTTTGCGAGGGGCCTCGGGGTGCCAAAAATAAGCCGCGGGCAAAGTCGCGCCCGAAGGTCGTGGGGCCAAAACCCCCCAGCGGAAAAATGGCCAAAAAACGGGTGGGCTATAGCCTTGGTGGGGGCGCGGGCGAAGTTCGTCCGCCGGACTCGGAATGGGCGAGACTTTGCGAGGGGCCTCGGAGTGCCGGAAAATAAGCCGCGGACAAAGCCGCGCCGAAAAATAAGCGCCCGAAGGTCGTGGTGCCAAAACCCCCCAGCGGAAAAATGGCCAAAAAACGGGTGGGCTATAGCCTTGGTGGGGGGCGCGGACGAAGTTCGTCCGCCGGACTCGGAATGGGGCGAGACTTTGCGAGGGGCCTCGGGGTGCCAAAAATAAGCCGCGGGCAAAGCCGCACCCAAAAATAAGCGCCCAAAGGTCGTGGTGCCAAAACCCCCCAGCGGAAAAATGGCCAAAAAACGGGTGGGCTATAGCCTTGGTGGGGGGCGCGGGCGAAGTTCGTCTTCTAGACTCGGAATGGGGCGAGACTTTGCGAGGGCCTCGGGGTGCCAAAAATAATCCGCGGGCAAAGCCGTGCCCAAAAATAAGTGCTCGAAGGTCGTGGTACCAAAACACCCCAGCGGAAAAATGGCCAAAAAACGGGTGGGCTATAACCTTGGTGGGGGGCGCGGGCGAAGTTCGTCCGCCGGACTCGGAATGGGGCGAGACTTTGCGAGGGGCCTCGGGGTGCCAATAATAAGCCGCGGGCAAAGCCGCGCACAAAAATAAGTGCTCGAAGGTCAATGGTGCCAAAACCCCCCAGCGGAAAAATGGCCAAAAAACGGGTGGGCTATAGCCTTGGTGGGGGGCGCGGGCGAAGTTCGTCCGCCGGACTCGGAATGGGGCGAGACTTTGCGAGGGGCCTCGGGGTGCCAAAAATAAGCCGCGGGCAAAGCCGCGCCCAAAAAATAAGCGCTCGAAGGTCGTGGTGCCAAAACCCCCCAGCGGAAAAATGGCCAAAAAACGGGTGGGCTATAGCCTTGGTGGGGGGCGCGGGCGAAGTTCGTCCGCCGGACTCGGAATGGGGCGAGACTTTGCGAGGGGCCTCGGGGTGCCAAAAATAAGCCGCGGGCAAAGCCGTACCCAAAAATAAGCGCCCGAAGGTCGTGCTGCCAAAACCCCCCAACGGAAAAAAGGCCAAAAAACGGGTGGGCTATAGCCTTGGTGGGGGGCGGTGGGCGAAGTTCGTTCGCCGGACTCGGAATAGGGCAAGGCTTTGTGAGGGGCCTCGGGTTGCCAAAAATAAGCCGCGGGCAAAGCCTCGCCCAAAAATAAGCGCCCGATGGTCGTGGTGCCAAAACCCCCCAGCGGAAAAATGGCCAAAAAACGGGTGGGCTATAGACTTGGTGGGGGGCGCGGGCGAAGTTTGTCCGCCGGAATCGGAATGGGGCGAGACTTTGCGAGAGGCCTCGGGGTGCCAAAAATAAGCTGGGGGAAAGCCGCGCCCAAAAATAATTGCCCGAAGGTCGTGGTGCCAAAACCCCCAAGCGGAAAAAAGGCCAAAAAACGGTGGGCTATAGACTTGGTTGGGGGGCGCGGGCGAAGTTCGTCCGCCGGACTCGGAATGGGGCGAGACTTTGCGAGGGGCCTCGGGGTGCCAAAAATAAGCCGCGGGCAAAGCCGCGCCCAAAAATAAGCGCCTGAAGGTCGTCGTGCCAAAACCCCCCCGCGGAAAAATAGCCAAAAAACGGGTGGGCTATAGCCTTGGTGGGGGGTGCGGGCGAAGTTCGTCCGCCGGACTCGGAATGGGGCGAGACTTTGCGAGGGGCTTCGGGGTGCCAAAAATAAGCCGCGGGCAAAGCCGCGCCCAAAAAATAAGCGCCCGAAGGTCGTGGTGCCAAAACCCCCCAGCGGAAAAAAAGGCCAAAAAAACGGGTGGGCTATAGCCTCGGTGGGGTGCGCGGGGCGAAGTTCTTCCGCCGGACTCGGAATGGGGCGAGACTTTTTGAGGTTCCTCGGGGTGCCAAAAATAAGCCGCGGGCAAAGCCGCCCCTAAAAATAAGTGCCCGAAGGTGGTGGTGCCAAAACCCCCCAGCTGAAAAATGGCCAAAAAACGGGTGGGCTATAGCCTTGGTGGGGGGCGCGGGCGAAGTTCGTCCGCCGGACTCGGAATGGGGCGAGACTTTGCGAGGGGCCTTGGGGTACCAAAAATAAGCCGCGGGCAAAGCCGCGCCCAAAAAATAAGCGCCTGAAGGTCGTGGTGCCAAAACCCCCCAGCGGAAAAAAGGCCAAAAAACGGGTGGGCTATAGCCTTGGTGGGGGGTGCGGGCGAAGTTCGTCCGCCGGACTCGGAATGGGGCGAGACTTTGCGAGGGGCTTCGGGGTGCCAAAAATAAGCCGCGGGCAAAGCCGCGCCCAAAAATAAGCGCCCGAAGGTCGTGGTGCCAAAACCCCCCAGCGGAAAAAAGGCCAAAAAACGGGTGGGCTATAGCCTCGGTGGGGTGCGCGGGCGAAGTTCTTCCGCCGGACTCGGAATGGGGCGAGACTTTTTGAGGTTCCTCGGGGTGCCAAAAATAAGCCGCGGGCAAAGCCGCCCCTAAAAATAAGTGCCCGAAGGTGGTGGTGCCAAAACCCCCCAGCTGAAAAATGGCCAAAAAACGGGTGGGCTATAGCCTTGGTGGGGGGCGGCGGGCGAAGTTCGTCCGCCGGACTCGGAATGGGGCGAGACTTTGCGAGGGGCCTTGGGGTACCAAAAATAAGCCGCGGGCAAAGCCGCGCCCAAAAATAAGCGCCTGAAGGTCGTGGTGCCAAAACCCCCCAGCGGAAAAAAGGCCAAAAAACGGGTGGGCTATAGACTTGGTGGGGGGCGCGGGCGAAGTTCATCCGCCGGACTCGGAATGGGGCGAGACTTTGCGAGGGGCCTCGGTGGTGCCAAAAATAAGCCGCGGGCAAAGCCGCGCCCCAAAAATAAGCGCCTGAAGGTCGTCGTGCCAAAACCCCCCGCGGAAAAATAGCCAAAAAACGGGTGGGCTATAGCCTTGGTGGGGGGTGCGGGCGAAGTTCGTCCGCTCGGACTCGGAATGGGGCGAGACTTTGCGAGGGGCTTCGGGGTGCCAAAAATAAGCCGCGGGCAAAGCCGCGCCCAAAAATAAGCGCCCGAAGGTCGTGGTGCCAAAACCCCCCAGCGGAAAAAAGGCCAAAAAACGGGTGGGCTATAGCCTTGGTGGGGGGCGCGGGCGAAATTCGTCCGCCGGACTCGGAATGGGGCGAGACTTTGCGAGGGGCCTCGGGGTGCCAAAACTAATCTGCGGGCAAAGCCGCGCCCAAAAATAAGCACCCGAAGGTCGGGGTGCCAAAACCCCCCAGCGGAAAAATGGCCAAAAAACGGGTGGGCTATAGCCTTGGTGGGGGGCGCGGGCGAAGTTCGTCCGCCGGACTCGGAATGGGGCGAGACTTTGCGAGGGGCCTCGGCGTGCCAAAAATAAGCCGCGGACAAAGCCGCGCCCAAAAATAAGCGCCCGAAGGTCGTGTTGCCAAAACCCCCCAGCGGAAAAAAAGGCCAAAAAACGGGTGGGCTATAGCCTTGGTGGGGGGCGCGGGCGAAGTTCGTCCGCCGGACTCGGAATGGGCCGAGACTTGGCGAGGGGCCTCGGGATGCGAAAAATAAGACGCGGGCAAAGCCGCGCCCGAAGGTCGTGGTGTCAAAACCCCCCAGCGGAAAAATGGCCAACAAACGGGTAGGCTATAGCCTTGGTGGGGGGCGCGGGCGAAGTTCGTCTGCCGGACTCGGAATGGGGCGAGACTTTGCGAGGGGCCTCGGGGTGCCAAAAATAAGCCGCGGGCAAAGCCGCACCCAAAAAATAACCGCCCGATAGGTCGTGGTGCCAAAACCCCCCAGCGGAAAAATGGCCAAAAAACGGGTGGGCTATAGCCTTGGTGGGGGGCGCGGGCGAAGTTCGTCCGCCGGACTCGGAATGGGGGGAGACTTTGCGAGGGGCCTCGGGGTGCCAAAAATAAACCGCGGGCAAAGCAGCGCCCAAAAATAAGCGGCCGAAGGTCGTGGTGCCAAAACCCCCCAGCGGAAAAATGGCCAAAAAACGGGTGGGCTATAGCCTTGGTGGGGGGCGCGGGCGAAGTTCGTCCGCCGGACTCGGAATGGGGCGAGACTTTGCGAGGGGCCTCGGGGTGCCAAAAATAAGCCGCGAGCAAAGCCGCGCCCAAAAATAAGCACCCGAAGGTCGTGGTGCCAAAACCCCCCAGCGGAAAAATGGCCAAAAAACGGGTGGGCTATAGCCTTGGTGGGGGGCGCGGGCGAAGTTCGTCCGCCGGACTCGGAATGGGGCAAGACTTTGCGAGGGGCCTCGGGGTGCCAAAAAATCAGCCGCGGGCAAAGCCCGCGCCCAAAAATAAGCGCCCGAAGGTCGTGTGCCAAAACCCCCCAGCGGAAAAAAGGCCAAAAAACGGGTGGGGCTATAGCCTTGGTGGGTGGCGCGGGCGAAATTAGTCCGCCGGACTCGGAATGGGGCGAGACTTTGCGAGGGGCCTCGGGGTGCCAAAAATAATCTGCGGGCAAAGCCGCGCCCAAAAATAAGCACCCGAAGGTCGGGGTGCCAAAACCCCCCAGCGAAAAATGGCCAAAAAACGGGTGGGCTATAGCCTTGGTGGGGGGCGCGGGCGAAGTTCGTCCGCCGGACTCGGAATGGGGCGAGACTTTGCGAGCGGCCTCGGCGTGCCAAAAATAAGCCGCGGACAAAGCCGCGCCCAAAAATAAGCTCCCGAAGGTCGTGTTGCCAAAACCCCCCAGCGGAAAAATGGCCAAAAAACGGGTGGGCTATAGCCTTGGTGGGGGGCGCGGGCGAAGTTCATGCGCCAGACTCGGAATGGGCCGAGACTTGGCGAGGGGCCTCGGGATGCGAAAAATAAGACGCGGGCAAAGCCGCGCCCAAAAATAAGCGCCCGAAGGTCGTGGTGTCAAAACCCCCCAGCGGAAAAATGGCCAAAAAACGGGTGGGCTATAGCCTTGGTGGGGGGCGCGGGCGAAGTTCATCCGCCGGACTCGGAATGGGCCGAGACTTGGCGAGGGGCCTCGGGATGCGAAAAATAAGACGCGGGCAAAGCCGCGCCCAAAAATAAGCGCCCGAAGGTCGTGGTGTCAAAACCCCCCAGCGGAAAAATGGCCAACAAACGGGTGGGCTATAGCCTTGGTGGGGGGCGCGGGCGAAGTTCGTCTGCCGGACTCGGAATGGGGCGAGACTTTGCGAGGGGCCTCGGGGTGCCAAAAATAAGCCGCGGGCAAAGCCGCACCCAAAAATAACCGCCCGAAGGTCGTGGTGCCAAAACCCCCCAGCGGAAAAATGGCCAAAAAAACGGGTGGGCTATAGCCTTGGTGGGGGGCGGGCGATGTTCGTCCGCCGGACTTGGAATGGGGCGAGACTTTGCGAGGGGCCTCGGGGTGCCAAAAATAAGCCGCGGACAAAGTCGCGCCCAAAAATAAGCGCCCGAAGGTCGTGGTGGCAAAACCCCCCAGCGGAAAAATGGCCAAAAAACGGGTGGGCTATAGCCTTGGTGGGGGGCGCGGGCGAAGTTCGTCCGCCGGACTCGGAATGGGGCGAGACTTGGCGAGGGGCCTCGGGATGCCAAAAATAAGCCGCGGGCAAAGCCGCGCCCAAAAATAAGCGCCCGAAGGTCGTGGTGCCAAAACCCCCCAGCGGAAAAATGGCCAAAAAACGGGTGGGCTATAGCCTTGGTGGCGGGCGCGGGCGAACATCGTCCGCCGGACTCGGAATGGGGCGAGACTTTGGGAGCGGCCTCGGGGTGCCAAAAATAAGCCGCGGGCAAAGCCGCGCCCAAAAATAAGCGCCCGAAGGTCGTGGTGCCAAAACCCCCCAGCGGAAAAATGGCCAAAAAACGGGTGGGCTATAGCCTTGGTGGCGGGTGCGGGCGAAGTTCGTCCGCCGGACTCGGAATGTGGCCAGACTTTGCGAGGGGCCTCGGGGTGGCAAAAATAAGCCGCGGGCAAAGCCGCGCCCAAAAATAAGCGCCCGACGGTCGTGGTGCCAAAACCCCCCAGCGGAAAAAAGGCCAAAAAACGGGTGGGCTATAGCCTTGGTGGCGGGTGCGGGCGAAGTTCGTCCGCCGGACTCGGAATGTGGCCAGACTTTGCGAGGGGCCTCGGGGTGGCAAAAATAAGCCGCGGGCAAAGCCGCGCCCAAAAATAAGCGCCCGACGGTCGTGGTGCCAAAACCCCCCAGCGGAAAAAAGGCCAAAAAACGGGTGGGCTATAGCCTTGGTCGGGGGCGCGGGCAAAGTTCGTCCGCCGGACTCGGAATGGGGCGAGACTTTGCGAGGGGCCTCGGGGTGCCAAAAATAAGCCGCGGGCAAAGCCGGGCCCAAAAATAAGCGGCCGAAGGTCGTGGTGCCAAAACCCCCCAGCGGAAAAATGGCCAAAAAACGGTGGGCTATAGCCTTGGTGGGGGGCGCGGGCGAAGTTCGTCCGCCGGACTTGGAATGGGGCGAGACTTTGCGAGGGGCCTCGGGGTACCAAAAATAAGCCGCGGGCAAAGCCGCGCCCAAAAATAAGCGCCCGAAGGTCGTGGTGCCAAAACCCCCCAGCGGAAAAATGGCCAAAAAACGGGTGGGCTATAGCCTTGGTGGGGGGCGCGGGCGAAGTTCGTCCGCCGGACTCGGAATGGGGCAAGACTTTGCGAGGGGCCTCGGGGTGCCAAAAATCAGCCGCGGGCAAAGCCGCGCCCAAAAATAAGCGCCCGAAGGTCGTGGTGCCAAAACCCCCCAGCGGAAAAAAGGCCAAAAAACGGGTGGGCTATAGCCTTGGTGGGGGGCGCGGGCGAAATTCGTCCGCTGGACTCGGAATTGGGCGAGACTTTGCGAGGGGCCTCGGGGTGCCAAAAATAAGCCGCAGGCATAGCCGCGCCCAAAAATAAGCACCCGAAGGACGTGGTGCCAAAACCCCCCAGCGGAAAAATGGCCAAAAAACGGGTGGGCTATAGCCTTGGTGGGGGGCGCGGGCGAAGTTCGTCCGCCGGACTCGGAAAGGGGCGAGACTTTGCGAGGGGCCTCGGCGTGCCAAAAATAAGCCGCGGACAAAGCCGTGCCCAAAAATAAGCGGCCGAAGGTCGTGGTGCCAAAACCCCCCAGCGGAAAAATGGCCAAAAAACGGGTGGGCTATAGCCTTGGTGGGGGGCGCGGGCGAAGTTCGTCCGCCGGACTCGGAATGGGGCGAGACTTTGCGAGGGGCCTCGGGGTGCCAAAAATAAGCCGCAGCCAAAGCCGCGCCCAAAAATAAGCACCCGAAGGACGTGGTGCCAAAACCCCCCAGCGGAAAAATGGCCAAAAAACGGGTGGGCTATAGCCTTGGTGGGGGGCGCGGGCGAAGTTCGTCCGCCGGACTCGGAAAGGGGCGAGACTTTGCGAGGGGCCTCGGCGTGCCAAAAATAAGCCGCGGACAAAGCCATGCCCAAAAATAAGCGGCCGAAGGTCGTGGTGCCAAAACCCCCCAGCGGAAAAATGGCGAAAAAACGGGTGGGCTATAGCCTTGGTGGGGGGCGCGGGCGAAGTTCGTCCGCCGGACTCGGAATGGGGCGAGACTTTGCGAGGGGCCTCGGGGTGCCAAAAATAAGCTGCAGGCAAAGCCGCGCCCAAAAATAAGCGGCCGAAGGTCGTGGTGCCAAAACCCCCCAGCGGAAAAAAGGCCAAAAAACGGGTGGGCTTTAGCCTTGGTGGGGGGCGCGGGCGAAATTCGTCCGCTGGACTCGGAATTGGGCGAGACTTTGCGAGGGCCTCGGGGTGCCAAAAATAAGCCGCAGGCATAGCCGCGCCCAAAAATAAGCACCCGAAGGACGTGGTGCCAAAACCCCCCAGCGGAAAAATGGCCAAAAAACGGGTGGGCTATAGCCTTGGTGGGGGGCGCGGGCGAAGTTCGTCCGCCGGACTCGGAAAGGGGCGAGACTTTGCGAGGGGCCTCGGGGTGGCAAAAATAAGCCGCGGGCAAAGCCGCGCCCAAAAATAAGCGCCCGACGGTCGTGGTGCCAAAACCCCCCAGCGGAAAAAAGGCCAAAAAACGGGTGGGCTATAGCCTTGGTGGCGGGTGCGGGCGAAGTTCGTCCGCCGGACTCGGAATGTGGCCAGACTTTGCGAGGGGCCTCGGGGTGGCAAAAATAAGCCGCGGGCAAAGCCGCGCCCAAAAATAAGCGCCCGACGGTCGTGGTGCCAAAACCCCCCAGCGGAAAAAGGGCCAAAAAACGGGTGGGCTATAGCCTTGGTCGGGGGCGCGGGCAAAGTTCGTCCGCCGGACTCGGAATGGGGCGAGACTTTGCGAGGGGCCTCGGGGTGCCAAAAATAAGCCGCGGGCAAAGCCGGGCCCAAAAATAAGCGGCCGAAGGTCGTGGTGCCAAAACCCCCCAGCGGAAAAATGGCCAAAAAACGGGTGGGCTATAGCCTTGGTGGGGGGCGCGGGCGAAGTTCGTCCGCCGGACTTGGAATGGGGCGAGACTTTGCGAGGGGCCTCGGGGTACCAAAAATAAGCCGCGGGCAAAGCCGCGCCCAAAAATAAGCGCCCGAAGGTCGTGGTGCCAAAAACCCCCCAGCGGAAAAATGGCCAAAAAACGGGTGGGCTATAGCCTTGGTGGGGGGCGCGGGCGAAGTTCGTCCGCCGGACTCGGAATGGGGCAAGACTTTGCGAGGGGCCTCGGGGTGCCAAAAATCAGCCGCGGGCAAAGCCGCGCCCAAAAATAAGCGCCCGAAGGTCGTGGTGCCAAAACCCCCCAGCGGAAAAAAGGCCAAAAAAACGGGTGGGCTATAGCCTTGGTGGGGGGCGCGGGCGAAGTTCATCCGCCGGACTCGGAATTGGGCGAGACTTTGCGAGGGGCCTCGGGGTGCCAAAAATAAGCCGCAGGCATAGCCGCGCCCAAAAATAAGCACCCGAAGGACGTGGTGCCAAAACCCCCCAGCGGAAAAATGGCCAAAAAAACGGGTGGGCTATAGCCTTGGTGGGGGGCGCGGGCGAAGTTCGTCCGCCGGACTCGGAAAGGGGCGAGACTTTGCGAGGGGCCTCGGCGTGCCAAAAATAAGCCGCGGACAAAGCCGTGCCCAAAAATAAGCGGCCGAAGGTCGTGGTGCCAAAACCCCCCAGCGGAAAAATGGCCAAAAAAACGGGTGGGCTATAGCCTTGGTGGGGGGCGCGGGCGAAGTTCGTCCGCCGGACTCGGAATGGGGCGAGACTTTGCGAGGGGCCTCGGGGTGCCAAAAATAAGCCGCAGCCAAAGCCGCGCCCAAAAATAAGCACCCGAAGGACGTGGTGCCAAAACCCCCCAGCGGAAAAATGGCCAAAAAACGGGTGGGCTATAGCCTTGGTGGGGGGCGCGGGCGAAGTTCGTCCGCCGGACTCGGAAAGGGGCGAGACTTTGCGAGGGGCCTCGGCGTGCCAAAAATAAGCCGCGGACAAAGCCGTGCCCAAAAATAAGCGGCCGAAGGTCGTGGTGCCAAAACCCCCCAGCGGAAAAATGGCGAAAAAACGGGTGGGCTATAGCCTTGGTGGGGGGCGCGGGCGAAGTTCGTCCGCCGGACTCGGAATGGGGCGAGACTTTGCGAGGGGCCTCGGGGTGCCAAAAATAAGCTGCAGGCAAAGCCGCGCCCAAAAATAAGCGCCCGAAGGTCGTGGTGCCAAAACCCCCCAGCGGAAAAAAGGCCAAAAAACGGGTGGGCTTTAGCCTTGGTGGGGGGCGCGGGCGAAATTCGTCCGCTGGACTCGGAATTGGGCGAGACTTTGCGAGGGCCTCGGGGTGCCAAAAATAAGCCGCAGGCATAGCCGCGCCCAAAAATAAGCACCCGAAGGACGTGGTGCCAAAACCCCCCAGCGGAAAAATGGCCAAAAAACGGGTGGGCTATAGCCTTGGTGGGGGGCGCGGGCGAAGTTCGTCCGCCGGACTCGGAAAGGGGCGAGACTTTGCGAGGGGCCTCGGCGTGCCAAAAATAAGCCGCGGACAAAGCCGTGCCCAAAAATAAGCGGCCGAAGGTCGTGGTGCCAAAACCCCCCAGCGGAAAAATGGCCAAAAAACGGGTGGGCTATAGCCTTGGTGGGGGGCGCGGGCGAAGTTCGTCCGCCGGACTCGGAATGGGCCGAGACTTTGCGAGGGGCCTCGGGGTGCCAAAAATAAGCCGCGGGCAAAGCCGCGCCCAAAAATAAGCGCCCGAAGGTCGTGGTGCCAAAACCCCCCCAGCGGAAAAAAGGCCAACAAACGGGTGGGCTATAGCCTTGGTGGGGGGCGCGGGCGAAGTTCGTCCGCCGGACTCGGAATTGGGCGAGACTTTGCGAGGGGCCTCGGGGGTGCCAAAAATAAGCTGCGGCCAAAGCCGTGACCAAAAATAAGCGCCCGAAGGTCGTGGTGCCAAAACCCCCCAGCGGAAAAATGGCCAAAAAACGGGTGGGCTATAGCCTTGGTGGGGGGCGCGGGCGAAGTTCGTCCGCCGGACTCGGAAAGGGGCGAGACTTTGCGAGGGGCCTCGGCGTACCAAAAATAAGCCGCGGACAAAGCCGTGCCCAAAAATAAGCGGCCGAAGGTCGTGGTGCCAAAACCCCCCAGCGGAAAAATGGCCAAAAAACGGGTGGGCTATAGCCTTGGTGGGGGGCGCGGGCGAAGTTCGTCCGCCGGACTCGGAATGGGGCGAGACTTTGCGAGGGGCCTCGGGGTGCCAAAAATAAGCCGCAGCCAAAGCCGCGCCCAAAAATAAGCACCCGAAGGACGTGGTGCCAAAACCCCCCAGCGGAAAAATGGCCAAAAAAACGGGTGGGCTATAGCCTTGGTGGGGGGCGCGGGCGAAGTTCGTCCGCCGGACTCGGAAAGGGGCGAGACTTTGCGAGGGGCCTCGGCGTGCCAAAAATAAGCCGCGGACAAAGCCATGCCCAAAAATAAGCGGCCGAAGGTCGTGGTGCCAAAACCCCCCAGCGGAAAAATGGCGAAAAAACGGGTGGGCTATAGCCTTGGTGGGGGGCGCGGGCGAAGTTCGTCCGCCGGACTCCGAATGGGGCGAGACTTTGCGAGGGGCCTCGGGGTGCCAAAAATAAGCTGCAGGCAAAGCCGCGCCCAAAAATAAGCGGCCGAAGGTCGTGGTGCCAAAACCCCCCAGCGGAAAAAAGGCCAAAAAACGGGTGGGCTTTAGCCTTGGTGGGGGGCGCGGGCGAAATTCGTCCGCTGGACTCGGAATTGGGCGAGACTTTGCGAGGGCCTCGGGGTGCCAAAAATAAGCCGCAGGCATAGCCGCGCCCAAAAATAAGCACCCGAAGGACGTGGTGCCAAAACCCCCCAGCGGAAAAATGGCCAAAAAACGGGTGGGCTATAGCCTTGGTGGGGGGCGCGGGCGAAGTTCGTCCGCCGGACTCGGAAAGGGGCGAGACTTTGCGAGGGGCCTCGGCGTGCCAAAAATAAGCCGCGGACAAAGCCGTGCCCAAAAATAAGCGGCCGAAGGTCGTGGTGCCAAAACCCCCCAGCGGAAAAATGGCCAAAAAACGGGTGGGCTATAGCCTTGGTGGGGGCGCGGGCGAAGTTCGTCCGCCGGACTCGGAATGGGCCGAGACTTTGCGAGGGGCCTCGGGGTGCCAAAAATAAGCCGCGGGCAAAGCCGCGCCCAAAAATAAGCGCCCGAAGGTCGTGGTGCCAAAACCCCCCAGCGGAAAAAAGGCCAACAAACGGGTGGGCTATAGCCTTGGTGGGGGGCGCGGGCGAAGTTCGTCCGCCGGACTCGGAATTGGGCGAGACTTTGCGAGGGGCCTCGGGGTGCCAAAAATAAGCTGCGGCCAAAGCCGTGACCAAAAATAAGCGCCCGAAGGTCGTGGTGCCAAAACCCCCCAGCGGAAAAATGGCCAAAAAACGGGTGGGCTATAGCCTTGGTGGGGGGCGCGGGCGAAGTTCGTCCGCCGGACTCGGAAAGGGGCGAGACTTTGCGAGGGGCCTCGGCGTGCCAAAAATAAGCCGCGGACAAAGCCGTGCCCAAAAATAAGCGGCCGAAGGTCGTGGTGCCAAAACCCCCCAGCGGAAAAATGGCCAAAAAACGGGTGGGCTATAGCCTTGGTGGGGGGCGCGGGCGAAGTTCGTCGCCGGACTCGGAATGGGGCGAGACTTTGCGAGGGGCCTCGGGGTGCCAAAAATAAGCCGCAGCCAAAGCCGCGCCCAAAAATAAGCACCCGAAGGACGTGGTGCCAAAACCCCCCAGCGGAAAAATGGCCAAAAAACGGGTGGGCTATAGCCTTGGTGGGGGGCGCGGGCGAAGTTCGTCCGCCGGACTCGGAAAGGGGCGAGACTTTGCGAGGGGCCTCGGCGTGCCAAAAATAAGCCGCGGACAAAGCCATGCCCAAAAATAAGCGGCCGAAGGTCGTGGTGCCAAAACCCCCCAGCGGAAAAATGGCGAAAAAACGGGTGGGTTATAGCCTTGGTGGGGGGCGCGGGCGAAGTTCGTCCGCCGGACTCGGAATGGGGCGAGACTTTGCGAGGGGCCTCGGGGTGCCAAAAATAAGCTGCAGGCAAAGCCGCGCCCAAAAATAAGCGGCCGAAGGTCGTGGTGCCAAAACCCCCCAGCGGAAAAAAGGCCAAAAAACGGGTGGGCTTTAGCCTTGGTGGGGGGCGCGGGCGAAATTCGTCCGCTGGACTCGGAATTGGGCGAGACTTTGCGAGGGCCTCGGGGTGCCAAAAATAAGCCGCAGGCATAGCCGCGCCCAAAAATAAGCACCCGAAGGACGTGGTGCCAAAACCCCCCCAGCGGAAAAATGGCCAAAAAACGGGTGGGCTATAGCCTTGGTGGGGGGCGCGGGCGAAGTTCGTCCGCCGGACTCGGAAAGGGGCGAGACTTTGCGAGGGGCCTCGGGGTGGCAAAAATAAGCCGCGGGCAAAGCCGCGCCCAAAAATAAGCGCCCGACGGTCGTGGTGCCAAAACCCCCCAGCGGAAAAAAGGCCAAAAAAAC
>BTHF01000111.1:0-55556 GCA_033242345.1 Citrus unshiu
GCACCCCCCCCCCCACTACGGAGAAGGCCCGGGGGCGCCAAGTTCGCCGCGAAAAAGGCCACAAAAACGGGTGGCTATAGCCTAGGGGGGTGGGGGCTGGCCAAGTTCGTCCGCGGAGTCGGAATGGCGCGAGACTTTGCGAGGCACCTCCGTGTGCCAAAAATAGGCCGCGGGCACAGCCGCGTCCAAAACTAACCGCCAGAAGGACGGGGCGCCCAGTTCGTCCAGCGGAAACAGGCCCACAAATACGGGGTGGGCTATAGCCTTGGGGGGGTGGGGCTGGCCAACTTCGTCCGCCGGGCTTAGAACGGCGCAAGACTTTGCGAGGCGCCTCCGTGTGCCAAAAATAGGCCGCGGGGACAGCCGCGCTAAAAAATAACCACCCGAAGGCCGGAGCGCCAAGTTCGTCCAGCGGAAAAAGGCCACAAAAACGGGTGGGCTATAGCCTTGGGGGGTGGGGCTGGCCAACTTCGTCCGCCGTACTCGGAATGGCGCGAGACTTTGCGAGGCGCCTCCGTGTGCCAAAAATAGGCCGTGGGCACAGCCGCGGCCAAAAATAACCACCCGAAGGCTGGGGCGCCAAGTTCCTCCAGCGGAAAAAGGCCACAAAAACGGGTGGGCTATAGCCTTGGGGGGTGGGGCTGCCCAACTTCGTCCGCCGGACTCGGAATGGCGCGAGACTTTGCGAGGCACCTCCGTGTGCCAAAAATAGGCCGTGGGCACAGCCGCGGCCAAAAATAACCACCCGAAGGCTGGGGCGCCAAGTTCCTCCAGCGGAAAAAGGCCACAAAAACGGGTGGGCTATAGCCTTGGGGGGTGGGGCGGGCCAACTTCGTCCGCCAGACTCGGAATGGCGCGAGACTTTGCGAGGCGCCTCCGTGTGCCAAAAATAGGCCGCGGGCACAGCCGCGCCCAAAAATAACCGCCCGAAGGCCGGGGCGCCAAGTTCGTCCAGCGGAAAATGGCCACAAATACGCGTGGGCTATAGCCTTGGGGGCTGGGGCTGGCCAACTTCGTCCGACGGATTCGGAATGGCACGAGACTTTGCGAGGCACCTCCGTGTGCCAAAAATAGGCCGTGGGCACAGCCGCGCCCAAAAATAAGCGCCCGAAGGCCGGGTCGCCAAGTTCGTCCAGCAGAAAAAGGCCACAAAAAAGGGTGGGCTATAGCCTAGGGTGGTGGGGCTGGCCGACTTCGTCCGCCGGTCCCGAAAAGGCGCGAGACATTTCCAGGGGCCTCCGTGTGACAAAAATAGGCTGCGGGCACAGCCGCCCCCAAAAAAAAACCCCCCGAAGGCCGGGGTGCCAGTTTCGTCCAGTGGAAAAATCCCAAAAAAACGGGCGGGCTATAGCCTTGGGGGGTGGGGCGGGCCAACTTCGTCTGCCGGACTCGGAATGGCGCGAGACTTTGCCAGGCACCTCCGTGTGACAAAAATAGGCCGCGGGCACAGCCGCCCCCAAAAAAAACCCCCCGAAGGCCGGAGTGCCAGTTTCGTCCAGTGGAAAAATCCCAAAAAAACGGGCGGGCTATAGCCCTGGGGGGTGGGGCTGGCCAACTTCGTCACCCGGACTCGGAATGGCGCGAGACTTTACGAGCTGCCTCCGTGTGCCAATAATAGGCCGCGGGCACAGCCGCGCCAAAAAATAACCGCCCGAAGGCCGGGGCGCCAGTTTCGTCCTGAGGAAAAAGCCCAAAAAAACGGGCGGGCTATAGCCTTGGGGGGTGGGGCTGGCCAACTTCGTCCGCCGGATTCGGAATGGCACGAGACTTTGCGAGGCACCTCCGTGTGCCAAAAATAGGCCGTGGGCACAGCCGCGCCCAAAAATAAGCGCCCGAAGGCCGGGGCGCCATGTTCGTCCAGCAGAAAAAGGCCACAAAAACGGGTGGGCTATAGCCTAGGGGGGTGGGGCTGGCCAAGTTCGTCCGCCGGAGTCGGAATGGCGCGAGACTTTGCGAGGCACCTCCGTGTGCCAAAAATAGGCCGCGGGCACAGCCGCGTCCAAAACTAACCGCCAGAAGGACGGGGCGCCCAGTTCGTCCAGCGGAAACAGGCCACAAATACGGGTGGGCTATAGCCTTGGGGGGTGGGGCTGGCCAACTTCGTCCGCCGGGCTTAGAACGGCGCAAGACTTTGCGAGGCGCCTCCGTGTGCCAAAAATAGGCCGCGGGGACAGCCGCGCTAAAAAATAACCACCCGAAGGCCGGAGCGCCAAGTTCGTCCAGCGGAAAAAGGCCACAAAAACGGGTGGGCTATAGCCTTGGGGGGTGGGGCTGGCCAACTTCGTCCGCCGTACTCGGAATGGCGCGAGACTTTGCGAGGCGCCTCCGTGTGCCAAAAATAGGCCGTGGGCACAGCCGCGGCCAAAAATAACCACCCGAAGGCTGGGGCGCCAAGTTCCTCCAGCGGAAAAAGGCCACAAAAACGGGTGGGCTATAGCCTTGGGGGGTGGGGCTGCCCAACTTCGTCCGCCGGACTCGGAATGGCGCGAGACTTTGCGAGGCACCTCCGTGAGCCAAAAATAGGCCGTGGGCACAGCCGCGGCCAAAAATAACCACCCGAAGGCTGGGGCGCCAAGTTCCTCCAGCGGAAAAAGGCCACAAAAACGGGTGGGCTATAGCCTTGGGGGGTGGGGCGGGCCAACATCGTCCGCCAGACTCGGAATGGCGCGAGACTTTGCCAGGCACCTCCGTGTGACAAAAATAGGCCGCGGGCACAGCCGCCCCCAAAAAAAACCCCCCGAAGGCCGGGGTGCCAGTTTCGTCCAGTGGAAAAATCCCAAAAAAACGGGCGGGCTATAGCCTTGGGGGGTGGGGCTGGCCAACTTCGTCCGCCGGACTCGGAATGGCGCGAGACATTGCGAGGCACCTCCATGTGCCAAAAATAGGCCGCGGGCACAGCCGCGTCCAAAAATAACCGCCCGAAGGCCGGGGCGCCCAGTTCATCCAGCGGAAAAAGGCCACAAATACGGGTGGGCTATAGCCTTGGGGGGTGGGGCTGGCCAACTTCGTCCGCCGGACTCAGAATGGCGCGAGACTTTGCGAGGCGCCTCCGTGTACCAAAAATAGGCCAAGGGCTCAGCCGCGCCCAAAAATAACCGCCCGGAGGCCGGGGCGCCAAGTTCGTCCAGAGGAAAAAGGACACAAATACGGGTGGGCTATAGCCTTGGGGGGTGGGGCTGGCCAACTTCGTCCGCCGGGCTTAGAACGGCGCAAGACTTTGCGAGGCGCCTCCGTGTGCCAAAAATAGGCCGCGGGGACAGCCGCGCTAAAAAATAACCACCCGAAGGCCGGAGCGCCAAGTTCGTCCAGCGGAAAAAGGCCACAAAAACGGGTGGGCTATAGCCTTGGGGGGTGGGGCTGGCCAACTTCGTCCGCCGTACTCGGAATGGCGCGAGACTTTGCGAGGCGCCTCCGTGTGCCAAAAATAGGCCGTGGGCACAGCCGCGGCCAAAAATAACCACCCGAAGGCTGGGGCGCCAAGTTCCTCCAGCGGAAAAAGGCCACAAAAACGGGTGGGCTATAGCCTTGGGGGGTGGGGCTGCCCAACTTCGTCCGCCGGACTCGGAATGGCGCGAGACTTTGCGAGGCACCTCCGTGAGCCAAAAATAGGCCGTGGGCACAGCCGCGGCCAAAAATAACCACCCGAAGGCTGGGGCGCCAAGTTCCTCCAGCGGAAAAAGGCCACAAAAACGGGTGGGCTATAGCCTTGGGGGGTGGGGCGGGCCAACTTCGTCCGCCAGACTCGGAATGGCGCGAGACTTTGCCAGGCACCTCCGTGTGACAAAAATAGGCCGCGGGCACAGCCGCCCCCAAAAAAAACCCCCCGAAGGCCGGGGTGCCAGTTTCGTCCAGTGGAAAAATCCCAAAAAAACGGGCGGGCTATAGCCTTGGGGGGTGGGGCTGGCCAACTTCGTCCGCCGGACTCGGAATGGCGCGAGACATTGCGAGGCACCTCCATGTGCCAAAAATAGGCCGCGGGCACAGCCGCGTCCAAAAATAACCGCCCGAAGGCCGGGGCGCCCAGTTCATCCAGCGGAAAAAGGCCACAAATACGGGTGGGCTATAGCCTTGGGGGGTGGGGCTGGCCAACTTCGTCCGCCGGACTCAGAATGGCGCGAGACTTTGCGAGGCGCCTCCGTGTACCAAAAATAGGCCAAGGGCTCAGCCGCGCCCAAAAATAACCGCCCGGAGGCCGGGGCGCCAAGTTCGTCCAGAGGAAAAAGGACACAAATACGGGTGGGCTATAGCCTTGGGGGGTGGGGCTGGCCAACTTCGTCCGCCGGTCCCGGAAAGGCGCGAGACATTGCGAGGCACCTCCGTGTGCCAAAAATAGGCCGCGGGCACAGCCGCGCCCAAAAATAACCGCCCGAAGGCCGGGGCGCCAAGTTCGTCCAGCGGAAAATGGCCACAAATACGCGTGGGCTATAGCCTTGGGGGCTGGGGCTGGCCAACTTCGTCCGACGGATTCGGAATGGCACGAGACTTTGCGAGGCACCTCCGTGTGCCAAAAATAGGCCGTGGGCACAGCCGCGCCCAAAAATAAGCGCCCGAAGGCCGGGTCGCCAAGTTCGTCCAGCAGAAAAAGGCCACAAAAACGGGTGGGCTATAGCCTAGGGTGGTGGGGCTGGCCAACTTCGTCCGCCGGTCCCGAAAAGGCGCGAGACATTTCCAGGGGCCTCCGTGTGACAAAAATAGGCTGCGGGCACAGCCGCCCCCAAAAAAAACCCCCCGAAGGCCGGGGTGCCAGTTTCGTCCAGTGGAAAAATCCCAAAAAAACGGGCGGGCTATAGCCTTGGGGGGTGGGGCGGGCCAACTTCGTCCGCCGGACTCGGAATGGCGCGAGACTTTGCCAGGCACCTCCGTGTGACAAAAATAGGCCGCGGGCACAGCCGCCCCCAAAAAAAACCCCCCGAAGGCCGGGGTGCCAGTTTCGTCCAGTGGAAAAATCCCAAAAAAACGGGCGGGCTATAGCCCTGGGGGGTGGGGCTGGCCAACTTCGTCACCCGGACTCGGAATGGCGCGAGACTTTACGAGCTGCCTCCGTGTGCCAATAATAGGCCGCGGGCACAGCCGCGCCAAAAAATAACCGCCCGAAGGCCGGGGCGCCAATTTCGTCCTGAGGAAAAAGCCCAAAAAAACGGGCGGGCTATAGCCATGGGGGGTGGGGCTGGCCAACTTCGTCCGCCGGAGTCGGAATGGCGCGAGACATTGCGAGGCACCTCCGTGTGCCAAAAATAGGCCGCGGGCACAGCCGCGTCCAAAAATAACCGCCCGAAGGCCGGGGCGCCCAGTTCGTCCAGCGGAAAAAGGCCACAAATACGGGTGGGCTATAGCCTTGGCGGATGGGGCTGGCCAACTTCGTCCGCCGGACTCAGAATGGCGCGAGACTTTGCGAGGCTCCTCCGTGTACCAAAAATAGGCCACGGGCTCAGCCGCGCCCAAAAATAACCGCCCGAAGGCCGGGGCGCCAAGTTCGTCCAGAGAACAAGGCCACAAATACGCGTGGGCTATAGCCTTGGGGGGTGGGGCTGGCCAACTTCGTCCGCCGGATTCGGAATGGCACGAGACTTTGCGAGGCACCTCCGTGTGCCAAAAATAGGCCGTGGGCGCAGCCGCGCCCAAAAATAAGCGCCCGAAGGCCGGGGCGCCAAGTTCGTCCAGCAGAAAAAGGCCACAAAAACGGGTGGGCTATAGCCTAGGGGGGTGGGGCTGGCCAAGTTCGTCCGCCGGAGTCGGAATGGCGCGAGACTTTGCGAGGCACCTCCGTGTGCCAAAAATAGGCCGCGGGCACAGCCGCGTCCAAAACTAACCGCCAGAAGGACGGGGCGCCCAGTTCGTCCAGCGGAAACAGGCCACAAATACGGGTGGGCTATAGCCTTGGGGGGTGGGGCTGGGCAACTTCGTCCGCCGGACTCGGAATGGCGGGAGACTTTGCGAGGCGCCTCCGTGTGCCGAAAATAGGCCGTGGACGCAGCCGCGCCCAAAAATAACCGCCCGAAGGCCGGGGCGCCAAGTTCTTCCAGCGGAAAAAGGCCACAAATGCGGGTGGGCTATAGCCTTGGGGAGTGGGGCTGGCCAACTTCGTCCGCCGGGCTTAGAACGGCGCAAGACTTTGCGAGGCGCCTCCGTGTGCCAAAAATAGGCCGCGGGGACAGCCGCGCTAAAAAATAACCACCCGAAGGCCGGAGCGCCAAGTTCGTCCAGCGGAAAAAGGCCACAAAAACGGGTGGGCTATAGCCTTGGGGGGTGGGGCTGGCCAACTTCGTCCGCCGTACTCGGAATGGCGCGAGACTTTGCGAGGCGCCTCCGTGTGCCAAAAATAGGCCGTGGGCACAGCCGCGGCCAAAAATAACCACCCGAAGGCTGGGGCGCCAAGTTCCTCCAGCGGAAAAAGGCCACAAAAACGGGTGGGCTATAGCCTTGGTGGGTGGGGCTGCCCAACTTCGTCCGCCGGACTCGGAATGACGCGAGACTTTGCGAGGCACCTTCGTGTGCCAAAAATAGGCCGCGGGCACAGCCGTACCCAAAAATAACCTCCCGAAGGCCGGGGCACCAAGTTCGTCCAGCAGAAAAAGGCCACAAAAACGGGTGGGCTATAGCCTGGGGGGGTGGGGCTGGCCAACTTCGTCCGCCGGACTCGGAATGGCGCGAGACTTTGCGAGGCACCTCCGTGTGCCAAAAATAGGCCGCGGGCACAGCCGCGCCAAAAAATAACCACCCGAAGGCCGGGGCGCCAAGTTCGTCCAGCGGAAAAAGGCCACAAAAACGGGGTGGGCTATAGCCTTGGGGGGTGGGGGCTGGCCAACTTCGTCCGCCGGACTCGGAATGGCGGGACACTTTGCGAGGCGCCTCCGTGTGCCGAAAATAGGCCGTGGACGCAGCCGCGCCCAAAAATAACAGCCCGAAGGCCGAGGCGCCAACTTCGTCCAGCGGAAATAGGCCACAAAAATGGGTGGGCTATAGCCTTGGGGGGTGGGGCTGGCCAACTCCGTCCGCCGGACTCGGAATGGCGCAAGACTTTGCAAGGGGACTCCGTGTGCCAAAAATAAGCCGCGGGCACAGCCGCGCCAAAAAATAACCGCCCAAAATCCAAGGGCGCCAAGTTTGTCCAGCGGAAAAAGGCCACAAAAACGGGTGGGCTATAGCCTTGGGGGGTGGGGCTGGCCCACTTCGTCCGCCGGACCCGGAATGGCGGGAGACTTTGCGAGGCGCATCCGTGTGCCGAAAATAGGCCGTGGACGCAGCCGCGCCCAAAAATAACCGCCCGAAGGCCGGGGCGCCAAGTTCGTCCAGCGGAAAAAGGCCACAAATGCGGGTGGGGTATAGCCTTGGGGGGTGGGGCTGGCCAACTTCGTCCGCCGGGCTCAGAATGGCGCAAGACTTTGCGAGGCGCCTCCGTGTGCCAAAAATAGGCCGCGGGCACAGCCGCGCTAAAAAATAACCACCCGAAGGCCGGGTGCGCCAAGTTCGTCCAGCGGAAAAAGGCCACAAAAACGGGTGGGCTATAGCCTGGGGGGGTGGGGCTGGCCAACTTCGTCCGACGGACTCGGAATGGCGTGAGACTTTGCGAGGCACCTCCGTGTGCCAAAAATTGGCCGCCGGCACAGCCGCGTCCAAAACTAACCGCCCGAAGGCCGGGGCGCCAGGTTCGTCCAGCGGAAAAAGGCCACAAAAACGGGTGGGCTATTGCCTTGGGGGTTGGGGCTGGCCAACTTCGTCCACCGGACTCGGAATGGCGCAAGAGTTTGCAAGGGGCCTCCGTGTGCCAAAAATAGGCCGCGGGCACAGCCGCGCCAAAAAAATAACCTCCCGAAGGCCGGCGCGCCGAGTTCGTCCAGCGGAAAAAGGCCACAAAAACGGGTGGGCTATAGCCTTGGGGGGTGGGGCTGGCCAACTTCGTCCGCCGGACTCGGAATGGCGGGAGACTTTGCGAGACGCCTCTGTGTGCAGAAAATAGGCCGTGGGCGCAGCCGCGCTAAAAAATAATCACCCGAAGGCCGGGGCGCCAAGTGCGTCCAGCGGAAAAAGGCCACAAAAACGGGTGGGCTATAGCCTTGGGGGGTGGGGCTGGCCAACTTCGTCCGCCGGACTCGGAATGGCGTGAGACTTTGCGAGGCACCTCCGTGTGCCAAAAATAGGCCGCGGGCTCAGCCGCGTCCAAAACTAACCGCCCGAAGGCCGCGGGCGCCAAGTTCGTCCAGCGGAAAAAGGCCACAAAAACGGGTGGGCTATAGCCTTGGGGGGTGGGGCTGGCCAACTTCGTCCGCCGGACTCGGAATGGCGCAAGACTTTGCAAGGGGTCTCCGTGTGCCAAAAATAGGCTGCGGGCACAGCCGCGCCAAAAAATAACCTCCCGAAGGCCGGGGCGCCAAGTTCGTCCAGCGGAAAAAGGCCACAAAAACGGGTGGGCTATAGCCTTGGGGGGTGGGGCTGACCAACTTCGTCCGCCGGACTCGGAATGGCGGGAGAGTTTGCGAGATACCTCCGTGTGCCGAAAATAGGCCGTGGGCGCAGCCGCGCTAAAAAATAACCACCCGAAGGCCGGGGCGCCAAGTGCGTCCAGCGGAAAAAGGCCACAAAAACGGGTGGGCTATAGCCTTGGGGGGGTGGGGCTGTCCAACTTCGTCCGCCGGACTCGGAATGGCGCGAGACTTTGCGAGGCACCTCTGTGTGCCAAAAATAGGCCGCGGGCACAGCCGCGTCCAAAACTAACCGCCCGAAGGCCGGGGCGCCAAGTTCGTACAGCGGAAAAAGGCCACAAAAACGGGTGGGCTATAGCCTTGGGGGGTGGGGCTGGCCAACTTCGTCCGCCGGACTCGGAAAGGTGCGAGACTTTGCGAGGCGCCTCCATGTGCCGAAAATAGGCCGTGGACGCAGCCGCGCCCAAAAATAACAGCCCGAAGGCCGAGGCGCCAACTTCGTCCAGCAGAAAAAGGCCACAAAAACGGGTGGGCTATAGCCTAGGGGTTTGGGGCTGGCCAACTTCGTCCGCCGGACTCGGAATGGCGCGAGACTTTGCGAGGCACCTCCGTGTGCCAAAAATAGGCCGCGGTCACAGCCGCGTCCAAAACTAGCCGCCCGAAGGCCGGGGCGCCAAGTTCGTCCAGCGGAAATAGGCCACAAAAATGGGTGGGCTATAGCCTTGGGGGGTGGGGCTGGCCAACTCCGTCCGCCGGACTCGGAATGGCGCAAGACTTTGCAAGGGGCCTCCGTGTGCCAAAAATAAGCCGCGGGCACAGCCGCGCCAAAAAATAACCGCCCGAAAGCCAGGGCGCCAAGTTTGTCCAGCGGAAAAAGGCCACAAAAACGGGTGGGCTATAGCCTTGGGGGGTGGGGCTGGCCAACTTCGTCCGCCGGACCCGGAATGGCGGGAGACTTTGCGAGGCGCATCCGTGTGCCAAAAATAGGCCATGGACGCAGCCGCGCCCAAAAATAACCGCCCGAAGGCCGGGGCGCCAAGTTCGTCCAGCGGAAAAAGGCCACAAATGCGGGTGGGCTATAGCCTTGGGGGGTGGGGCTGGCCAACTTCGTCCGCCGGGCTCAGAATGGCGCAAGACTTTGCGAGGGTGCCTCCGTGTGCCAAAAATAGGCCGCGGGCACAGCCGCGCTAAAAAATAACCACCCGAAGGCCGGGGCGCCAAGTTCGTCCAGCGGAAAAAGGCCACAAAAACGGGTGGGCTATAGCCTGGGGGGGTGCGGCTGGCCAACTTCGTCCGCCGGACTCGGAATGGCGGGAGACTTTGCGAGGCGCCTCCGGTGTGCCGAAAATAGGCCGTGGACGCAGCCGCGCCCAAAAATAACAGCCCAAAGGCCGAGGCGCCAACTTCGTCCAGCAGAAAAAGGCCACAAAAACGGGTGGGCTATAGCCTAGGGGGGTGGGGCTGGCCAACTTCGTCCGCCGGACTCGGAATGGCGCGAGACTTTGCGAGGGCACCTCCATGTGCCAAAAATAGGCCGCGGTCACAGCCGCGTCCAAAACTAACCGCCCGAAGGTCGGGGCGCCAAGTTCGTCCAGCGGAAATAGGCCACAAAAATGGGTGGGCTATAGCCTTGGGGGGTGGGGCTGGCCAACTCCGTCCGCCGGACTCGGAATGGCGCAAGACTTTGCAAGGGGCCTCCGTGTGCCAAAAATAGGCCGCGGGCACAGCCGCGCTAAAAAATAACCACCCGAAGGCCGGGGCGCCAAGTTCGTCCAGCGGAAAAAGGCCACAAAAACGGGTGGGCTATAGCCTGGGGGGGTGGGGCTGGCCAACTTCGTCCACCGGACTCGGAATGGCGTGAGACTTTGCGAGGCACCTCCGTGTGCCAAAAATAGGCCGCGGGCACAGCCGCGTCCAAAACTAACCGCCCGAAGGCCGGGGCGCCAGGTTCGTCCAGCGGAAAAAGGCCACAAAAACAGGTGGGCTATTGCCTTGGGGGTTGGGGCTGGCCAACTTCGTCCGCCGGACTCGGAATGGTGCAAGAGTTTGCAAGGGGCCTCCGTGTGCCAAAAATAGGCCGCGGGCACAGGCGCGCCAAAAAATAACCTCCCGAAGGCCGGCGCGCCGAGTTCGTCCAGCAGAAAAAGGCCACAAATGCGGGGTGGGCTATAGCCTTGGGGGGTGGGGCGGGCCAACTTCGTCCGCCGGACTCGGAATGAAGCGAGACTTTGCGAGGCGCCTCCGTGTGCCAAAAATAAGCCGCGGGCGCAGCCGCGTCCAAAAATAACCGCCCGATGGCCGGGGCGCCAAGTTCGTCCAGCGGAAAAATGCCGCAAAAACGGGTGGGCTATAGCCTTGGGGGGTGGGGATGGCAAACTTCGTCCGCCGGTCTCGGAATGGCGCGAGACATTGCGAGCGGCCTCCGGTGTGCCAAAAATAGGGTGCGGGCACAGCCGCGCCCAAAAATAACCGCACGAAGGCCGGGGCGCCAAGTTCGTCCAGCGGAAAAAGGCCACAAAAACGGGTGGGCTATAGCCTTGGGGGGTGGGGCTGTCCAACTTCGTCCGCCAGACTAGCAATTGCCCGAGACTTTGCGTGCGGCCTCCGTGTGCCAAAAATAGGCCGCGGACACAGCCGCGCCCAAAAATAACCGCCCGAAGGCCGGGGCGCCAAGTTCGTCCAGCGGAAAAAGGCCACAAAAACGGGTGGGCTATTGCCTTGGGGGGTGGGGCTGGCCAATTTCTTTCGCGGGACTCGGAATGGCGCGAGACTTTGCGAGCGGCCTCCGTGAACCAAAAATAGGCCGCGGGCATAGCCGCGCCCAAAAATAACCGCACGAAGGCCGGGGCGCCAAGTTCATCCAGCGGAAAAAGGCCACAAAAACGGGTGGGCTATAGCCTTGGGGGGTGGGGCTGTCCAACTTCGTCTGCCTGACTCGCAATGGCTCGAGACTTTGCGTGCGGCCTCCGTGTGCCAAAAATAGGCCGCGGGGAAAGCCACACCCAAAAATAACCGCCCAAAGGCCGGGGCGCCAAGTTCGTCCAGCGGAAAAAGGCCACAAAAACGGGTGCGCTATAGCCTTGAGGGGTGGGGCTGGCCAACTTCGTCCGCCAGACTCGGACTGGCGCGAGACTATGCAAGCGGCCTCCGTGTGCCAAAAATAGGCCGCGAGCGCAACCGAGCCGAAAAATAACCGCCCGAAGGCCGGGGCGCCAAGTTCGTCCAGCGGAAAAAGGCCACAAAAACGGGTGGGCTATAGCCTTGGGGGGTGGGGCTGGCCAACTTCGTCCGCCGGACTCGGAATGGCGCGAGACTTTGCGAGCGGCCTCCGTGTGCCAAAAATATGCCGCGGGCACAGCCGCGCCCAAAAATAACCGCCCGAAGGCCAGGGCGCCAAGTTCGTCCAGCGGAAAAAGGCCACAAATGTGGGTGGGCTATAGCCTTGGGGGGTGGGGATGGCCAACTTCGTCCGCCGGACTCGGAATGGAGCGAGACTTTGCGAGGCGCCTCCGTGTGCCAAAAATAAGCCGCGGGGGCAGCCGCGTCCAAAAATAACCTCCCGATGGCCGGGGCGCCAAGTTCGTCCAGCGGAAAAAGGCCGCAAAAACGGGTGGGCTATAGCCTTGGGGGGTGGGGCTGGCCAACTTCGTCCGCCGGACTCGGAATGTCGCGAGACTTTGCGAGGGGCCTCCGTGTGCCAAAAATAGGCCGCGTGCACAGCCGTGCCCAAAAATAACCGCCCGAAGGCCATGCCGCCAAGTTCGTCCAGCGGAAAAAGACCAAAAATATGGGTGGGCTATAGCCTTGGGGGGTGGGGCTGGCCAACTTCATCCGCCGGACTCGGAATGGCGCGAGACTTTGCGAGGCGCCTCTGTGTGCCAAAAATAGGCCGCGGGCACAGCCGCTCCCAAAAATAACCGCCTGAAGGCCGGGGCGCCAAGTTTGTCCAGCGGAAAAAGGTCACAAATACGGGTGGGCTATAGCCTTGGGGGGTGGGGCTGGCCAACTTCGTCCCCCGGACTCGGAATGGCGCGAGACTTTAAGAGGCGCCTCCGTATGCCAAAAATAGGCCGTGGGCACAGCCGCGCCCAAAAATAACCGCCCGAAGGCCGGGGCGCCAAGTTCGTCCAGCGGAAAAAGGCCACAAATACGGGTGGGCTATAGCCTTGGGGGGTGCGGCTGGCCAATTCGTCCGCCGGACTCGGAATGCCGCGAGACTTTTCGAGGAGCCTCCGTGTGCCAAAAATAGGACGCGGGCACAGCCGCTCTAAAAAATAACCGCCCGAAGGCTAAGGAGCCAAGTTCGTCCAGCGGAAAAATACCACAAATACGGGTGGGCTATAGCCTTGGGGGGTGGGGCTGGCCAACTTCGTCCGCCGGACTCGGAATGTCGCGACACTTTGCGAGGTGCCTCCGTGTGCCAAAAATAGGCCGCGGGAAAGCCGCGCCCAAAAATAGCCGCCCGAAGGCCGGGGCGCCAAGTTCGTCCAGCGGAAAAAGGCCACAAATACGGGTGGGCTATAGCCTTGGGGGGTGCGGCTGGCCAATTCGTCCGCCGGACTCGGAATGCCGCGAGACTTTTCGAGGAGCCTCCGTGTGCCAAAAATAGGACGCGGGCACAGCCGCTCTAAAAAATAACCGCCCGAAGGCTAAGGAGCCAAGTTCGTCCAGCGGAAAAATACCACAAATACGGGTGGGCTATAGCCTTGGGGGGTGGGGCTGGCCAACTTCGTCCGCCGGACTCGGAATGTCGCGACACTTTGCGAGGTGCCTCCGTGTGCCAAAAATAGGCCGCGGGAAAGCCGCGCCCAAAAATAGCCGCCCGAAGGCCGGGGCGACAAGTTCGTCCAGCGGAAAAGGGCCACAAATACGGGTGGGCTATAGCCTTGGGGGGTGGGGCTGGCCGACTTCGTCCGCCGGACTCGGATTGGCTCGAGACTATGCGAGGCGCCTCCGTGTGCCAAAAATAGGCCGCGGGCACAGCCGCGCCCAAAAATAAACGCCCCAAGGCCGGGGTGCCAAGTTCGTCCAGCGGAAAAAGGCCACAAATACGGGTGGGCTATAGCCTTGGGGGGTGGGGCTGGCCAACTTCGTCCGCCGGGCTCGGAATGGCGCGAGAATTTGCGAGGCGCCTCCGTGTGCCAAAAATAGGCCGCGGGCACAGCCGCGTCCAAAAATAACTGCCCGAAGGCCGGGGCGCCAAGTTCGTCCAGCGGAAAAAGGCCACAAAAACGGGTAGGCTATAGCCTTGGGGTGGGGCTGGCCAACTTCGTCCGCCGGACTCGGAATGGTGCGAGACTTTACGAGGCGCCTCCGTGTGCCAAAAATAGGCCGCGGGCACTGCCACGCCCAAAAATAACCGCCCGAAGGCCGGGGCGCCAAGTTCGTCCAGCGGAAAAAGGCCACAAATACGGGTGGGCTATAGCCTTGGGGGGTGCGGCTGGCCAATTCGTCCGCCGGACTCGGAATGCCGCGAGACTTTTCGAGGAGCCTCCGTGTGCCAAAAATAGGACGCGGGCACAGCCGCTCTAAAAAATAACCGCCCGAAGGCTAAGGAGCCAAGTTCGTCCAGCGGAAAAATACCACAAATACGGGTGGGCTATAGCCTTGGGGGGTGGGGCTGGCCAACTTCGTCCGCCGGACTCGGAATGTCGCGACACTTTGCGAGGTGCCTCCGTGTGCCAAAAATAGGCCGCGGGAAAGCCGCGCCCAAAAATAGCCGCCCGAAGGCCGGGGCGACAAGTTCGTCCAGCGGAAAAGGGCCACAAATACGGGTGGGCTATAGCCTTGGGGGGTGGGGCTGGCCGACTTCGTCCGCCGGACTCGGATTGGCTCGAGACTATGCGAGGCGCCTCCGTGTGCCAAAAATAGGCCGCGGGCACAGCCGCGCCCAAAAATAAACGCCCCAAGGCCGGGGTGCCAAGTTCGTCCAGCGGAAAAAGGCCACAAATACGGGTGGGCTATAGCCTTGGGGGGTGGGGCTGGCCAACTTCGTCCGCCGGGCTCGGAATGGCGCGAGAATTTGCGAGGCGCCTCCGTGTGCCAAAAATAGGCCGCGGGCACAGCCGCGTCCAAAAATAACTGCCCGAAGGCCGGGGCGCCAAGTTCGTCCAGCGGAAAAAGGCCACAAAAACGGGTAGGCTATAGCCTTGGGGTGGGGCTGGCCAACTTCGTCCGCCGGACTCGGAATGGTGCGAGACTTTACGAGGCGCCTCCGTGTGCCAAAAATAGGCCGCGGGCACTGCCACGCCCAAAAATAACCGCCCGAAGGCCGGGGCGCCAAGTTCGTCCAGCGGAAAGAGGCCACAAAAACGGGTGGGCTATAGCCTTTGGGGTGGGGCTGGCCAACTTCGTCCGCCGGACTCGGAATGGCGCGAGACTTTGCGAGGCGCCCAAAAATAACCGCCCGAAGGCCGGGGCACCAAGTTCGTCCAGCGGAAAAAGGCCACAAATACGGGAGGGCTATAGCCTTGGGGGGCGGGGCTGTCCCACTTCGTCCGCCGGACTCGGAATGGAGCGAGAGTTTGCGAGGTGCCTTCGTGTGCCAAAAATAGGTCGTGGGCACAGCCGCGCCCAAAAAATAACCGCCCGAAGGTCGGGGCGCCAAGTTCGTCCAGCGGAAAAAGGCCACAAATACGGGTGGGCTATAGCCTTGGGGGGTGGGGCTGGCCAATTCGTCCGCCGGACTCGGAATGGCGCGAGAATTTTCGAGGCGCCTCCGTGTGCCAAAAATAGGCCGCGGGCACAACCGCGCCCAAAAATAACCGCCCGAAGGCCGGGGCGCCAAGTTCGTCCAGCGGAAAAAGGCCACAAAAACGGGTGGGCTATAGCCTTGGGGGGTGGGGCTGGCCCACTTCGTCCGCCGGACTCGGAATGGCGCGTGACTTTGCGAGGCACCTCCGTGTGCCAAAAATAGGCCGCGGGCACAGCCGTACCCAAAAATAACCGCCCGAAGGCCGGGGCGCCAAGTTCGTCCAGCGGAAAAAGGCCACAAAAACGGGTGGGCTATAGCCTTGGGGGGGTGGGGCTGGCCAATTCGTCCGCCGGACTCGGAATGGCGCGAGGACTTTGTGAGGAGCCTCCGTGTGCCAAAAATAGGACGCGGGGCACAGCCACTCTCAAAAATAACCGCCCTAAGGCAGGGGCGCCAAGTTCGTCCAGCGGAAAAAGGCCACAAAAACGGGTGGGCTATAGCCTTTGGGGGTGGGGCTGGCCAACTTCGTCCGCCGGACTCGGAATGGCGCGACACTTTGTGAGGCGCCTCCGTGTGCCAAAAATAGGCAGCGGGACAGCCGCGCCAAAAAATAGCCGCCCGAAGGCCGGGGCAACAAGTGCGTCCAGCGGAAAATGGCCACAAATACGGGTGGGCTATAGCCTTGGGGGGTGGGGCTGGCCGACTTCGTCCGCCGGACTCGGATTGGCTCGAGACTATGCGAGGCGCCTCCGTGTGCCAAAAATAGGCCGCGGGTACAGCCGCGCCCAAGAATAAACGCCCCAAGGCCGGGGTGCCAAGTTCGTCCAGCGGAAAAAGGCCACAAATACGGGTGGGCTATAACCTTGGGGGGTGGGGCTGGCCAACTTCGTCCGCCGGACTCGGAATGGCGCGAGACTTTGCGAGGCACCTCCGGGTTCCAAAAATTGGCCGCGGGACAGCCGCGCCCAAAAATAGCCGCCCGAAGGCCGGGGCGACAAGTGCGTCCAGCGGAAAATGGCCACAAATACGGGTGGGCTATAGCCTTGGGGGGTGGGGCTGGCCGACTTCGTCCGCCGGACTCGGATTGGCCCGAGACTATGCGAGGCACCTCCGTGTGCCAAAAATAGGCCGCGGGCACAGCCGCGACCAAAAATAAACGCCCCAAGGCCGGGGTGCCAAGTTCGTCCAGCGGAAAAATGCCACAAAAACGGGTGGGCTATAGCCTTTGGGGGTGGGGCTGGCCAACTTCGTCCGCCGGACTCGGAATGGCGCGACACTTTGTGAGGCGCCTCCGTGTGCCAAAAATAGGCTGCGGGACAGCCGCGCCAAAAAATAGCCGCCCGAAGGCCGGGGCGCCTAGTTCGTCCTGCGGAAAAAGGCCACAAAAACGGGTGGGCTATAGCCTTGGGGGGTGGGGCTGGCCAACTTCGTCCGCCGGACTCGGAATGGCACGAGACTTTGTGAGGCGCCTCCGTGTGCCAAAAATAGGCTGCGGGCACAGCCGCGCCCAAAAATAACCGCCCGAAGGCCGGGGCGCCTAGTTCGTCCTGCGGAAAAAGGCCACAAAAACGGGTGGGCTATAGCCTTGGGGGGTGGGGCTGGCCAACTTCGTCCGCCGGACTCAGAATGGCGCGAGACTTTGCAAGGCGCCTCCGTGTGCCAAAAATAGGCCGCGGGCACAGCCGCGTCCAAAAATAACCGCCCGAAGGCCGGGGCGCCAAGTTCGTCCAGCGGAAAAAGGCCACAAAAACGGGTGGGCGATAGCCTTGGGGGGTGGGGCTGGCCCGCTTCGTCCGCCGGACTCGGAATGGCGCGAGACTTTGCGAGGCGTCTCCGTGTGCCAAAAATAGGCCGCGGGCACAGCCACGCCCAAAAATAACTGCTCGAAGGCCGGGGCGCCAAGTTCGTCCATCGGAAAAAGGCCACAAAAACGGGTGGGCTATAGCCTTGGGGGGTGGGGCTGGCCAACTTCGTCCGCCGGGCTCGGAATGGCACGAGACTTTGCGAGGCGCCTCCGTGTGCCAAAAATAGGCTGCGGGCACAGCCGCGCCCAAAAATAACCGCCCGAAGGCCGGGGCGCCTAGTTCGTACTGCGGAAAAAGGCCACAAATACGGGTGGGATATAGCCTTGGGGGATGGGGCTGGCCGACTTCGTCCGCCGGACTCGGAATCCCGCGAGACTTTGTGAGGCACCTCCGTGTGCCAAAAATTGGCCGCGGGCACTGCCGTACCCAAAAATAACCGCCCGAAGGCCGGGGCGCCAAGCTCGTCCAGCGGAAAAAGGCCACAAAAACGGGTGGGCTATAGCCTTGGGTGGTGGGGCTGGCTAACTTCGTCCGCCGGACTCAGAATGGTACGAGACTTTGCGAGGCACCTCCGTGTGCCAAAAATAGGCCACGGGCACAGCCGTACCCAAAAATAACCGCCCGAAGGGCAGGGCGCCAAGTTCGTCCAGCGGAAAAAGGCCACAAAAACGGGTGGGCTATACCCTTGGGGGGTGGGGCTGGCTCACTTCGTCTGCCGGACTCGGAATGGCGCGAGATTTTGTGAGGCACCTCCGTGTGCCAAAAATTGGCCGCGGGCACTGCCGTACCCAAAAATAACCGCCCGAAGGCCGGGGCGCCAAGCTCGTCCAGCGGAAAACGGCCACAAAAACGGGTGGGCTATAGCCTTGGGGGGTGGGGCTGGCCAACTTCGTCCGCCGGACTCAGAATGGCGCGAGACTTTGCAAGGCGCCTCCGTGTGCCAAAAATAGGCCGTAGACACAGACGCGTCCAAAAATAACCGCCCGAAGGCCGGGGCCCCAAGTCGTCCAGCGGAAAAAGGCCACAAAAACGGGTGAGCTATAGCCTTGGGGGGTGGGGCTGGCCAACTTCGTCCGCCGGACTTGGAATGGCGCGAGACTTTGTGAGCGGCCTCTGTGTGCCAAACATAGGCCGCAGGCAAAGTCGCGGCCAAAAATAACGGCCCAAGGCCGGGGCGCCAAGTTCGTCCAGCGGAAAAAAGGCCACAAAAACGGGTGGGCTACAGCCTTGGGGGGGTGGGGCTGGCCAACTTCTTTCGCGGGACTCGGAATGGCGCGAGACTTTGCGAGCGGCCTCCGTGAACCAAAAATAGGCCCTGGGCACAGCCGCGCCCAAAAATAACTGCCCGAAGGCCGGCGCGCCAAGTTCGTCCAGCGGAAAAAGGCCACAAAAACGGGTGGGCTATAGCCTTGCGGAGTGGGGCTGGCCAACTTCGTCCGCCGGACTCGGAATGGTGCGAGACTTTGCGATCGGCCTCCGTGTGCCAAAACTAGGACGCGGACACAGCCGCGCCCAAAAATAGCCGCCCGAAGGCCGGGGCGCCAAGTTAGTCCAGCGGAAAAAGGCCACAAAAACGGGTGGGCTATAGCCTTCGGGGGTGGGGCTGGCCAACTTCGTCCGCCGGACTCGGAATGGCGCGAGACTTTGCGAGCGGCCTCCGTGTGCCAAAAATAGGCCGCGGGCACAGCCGCGCCCAAAAATAACTGCCGGAAGGCCTGGGCGCCAAGTTCGTCCAGCGGAAAAAAGGCCACAAAAACGGGTGGGCTATAGCCTTGGGGGGGTGGGGCTGGCCAACTTCGTCCGCCGGACTCGGAATGGTGCGAGACTTTGCGAGCGGCCTCCGTGTGCCAAAAATAGGCTGCGGACACAGCCGCGTCCAAAAATAACCGACCGAAGGCCGGGGCGCCAAGTTCGTCCAGCGGAAAAAGGCCACAAAAACGGGTGGGCTATAGCCTTGCGGAGTGGGGCTGGCCAACTTCGTCCGCCGGACTCGGAATGGTGCGAGACTTTGCGAGCGGCCTCCGTGTGCCAAAACTAGGACGTGGACACAGGCGCGCCCAAAAATAACCGCCCGAAGGCCGGGGCGCCAAGTTCGTCCAGTGGAAAAACGCCACAAAAATGGGTGGGCCATAACCTTGGGCGGTGGGGCTGGCCAACTTCGTCCGCCGGACTCGGAATGGCGCGAGACTTTGTGAGCGGCCTCGGTGGTGGCCAAAAATAGGCCCTGGGCACAGCCGCGCCCAAAAATAACTGCCCGAAGGCTGGGGGCGCCAAGTTCGTCCAGCGGAAAAAGGCCACAAAAACGGGTGGGCTATAGCCTTGGGGGGTGGGGCTGGCCAACTTCGTCCGCCGGACTTGGAATGGTGCGAGACTTTGCGAGCGGCCTCCGTGTGCCAAAAATAGGCCGCGTGCACAGCCGCGGCCAAAAATAACCGCCCGAAGGCCGGGGCGCCAAGTTCGTCCAGCGGAAAAAGGCCACAAAAACGGGTGGGCTATAGCCTTGGGGGGGTGGGGCTGGCCAACTTCGTCCGCCGGACTCGGAATGGTGCGAGACTTTGCGAGCGGCCTCCGTGTGCCAAAAATAGGCTGCGGACACAGCCGCGTCCAAAAATAACCGACCGAAGGCCGGGGCGCCAAGTTCGTCCAGCGGAAAAAGGCCACAAAAACGGGTGGGCTATAGCCTTGCGGAGTGGGGCTGGCCAACTTCGTCCGCCGGACTCGGAATGGTGCGAGACTTTGCGAGCGGCCTCCGTGTGCCAAAACTAGGACGCGGACACAGCCGCGGCCAAAAATAACCGCCCGAAGGCCGGGGCGCCAAGTTCGTCCAGTGGAAAAACGCCACAAAAATGGGTGGGCCATAACCTTGGGCGGTGGGGGCTGGCCAACTTCGTCCGCCGGACTCGGAATGGCGCCGAGACTTTGTGAGCGGCCTCGGTGTGCCAAAAATAGGCCTGGGCACAGCCGCGCCCAAAAATAACTGCCCGAAGGCTGGGGCGCCAAGATCGTCCAGCGGAAAAAGGCCACAAAAACGGGTGGGCTATAGCCTTGGGGGGTGGGGCTGGCCAACTTCGTCCGCCGGACTTGGAATGGCGCGAGACTTTGCGAGCGGCCTCCGTGTGCCAAAAATAGGCCGCGTGCACAGCCGCGGCAAAAATAAACCGCCCGAAGGCCGGGGCGCCAAGTTCGTCCAGCGGAAAAAGGCCACAAAAACGGGTGGGCTATAGCCTTGGGGGGTGGGGCTGGCCAACTTCGTCCGCCGGACTTGGAATGGTGCGAGACTTTGCGAGGCACCTCCGTGTGCCAAAAATAGGCCGCGGGCACAGCCGTAACCGAAAATAACCGCCCGAAGGGCAGGGCACCAAGTTCGTCCAGCGGAAAAAGGCCACAAAAACGGGAGGGCTATACCCTTGGGGGGTGGGGCTGGCTCACTTCGTCTGCCGGACTCGGAATGGCGCGAGACTTTGTGAGGCACCTCCGTGTGCCAAAAATAGGCCGCGGGCACAGCCGCACCCAAAAATAACCGCCCGAAGGCCGGGGGTGCCAAGTTCGTCCAGCGGAAAAAGGCCACAAAAACGGGATGGGTTATAGCCTTGGGGGGTGGGGCTGGCCAACTTCGTCCGCCGGACTCGGAATGGCGCGAGACTTTGCGAGCGGCCTCCGTGTGCCAAAAATAGGCCGCGGGCACAGCCGCGCCCAAAAATAACTGCCGGAAGGCCTGGGCGCCATGTTCGTCCAGCGGAAAAAAGGCCACAAAAACGGGTGGGCTATAGCCTTGGGGGGTGGGGCTGGCCAACTTCGTCCGCCGGACTCGGAATGGTGCGAGACTTTGCGAGCGGCCTCCGTGTGCCAAAAATAGGCCGCGGACACAGCCGCGTCCAAAAATAACCGACCGAAGGCCGGGGCGCCAAGTTCGTCCAGCGGAAAAAGGCCACAAAAACGGGTGGGCTATAGCCTTGCGGAGTGGGGCTGGCCAACTTCGTCCGCCGGACTCGGAATGGTGCGAGACTTTGCGAGCGGCCTCCGTGTGCCAAAACTAGGACGCGGACACAGCCGCGCCCAAAAATAACCGCCCGAAGGCCGGGGCGCCAAGTTCGTCCAGTGGAAAAACGCCACAAAAATGGGTGGGCCATAACCTTGGGCGGTGGGGCTGGCCAACTTCGTCCGCCGGACTCGGAATGGCGCGAGACTTTGTGAGCGGCCTCGGTGTGCCAAAAATAGGCCCTGGGCACAGCCGCGCCCAAAAATAACTGCCCGAAGGCTGGGGCGCCAAGATCGTCCAGCGGAAAAAGGCCACAAAAACGGGTGGGCTATAGCCTTGGGGGGTGGGGCTGGCCAACTTCGTCCGCCGGACTTGGAATGGCGCGAGACTTTTCGAGCGGCCTCCGTGTGCCAAAAATAGGCCGCGTGCACAGCCGCGGCCAAAAATAACCGCCCGAAGGCCGGGGCGCCAAGTTCGTCCAGCGGAAAAAGGCCACAAAAACGGGTGGGCTATAGCCTTGGGGGGTGGGGCTGGCCAACTTCGTCCGCCGGACTTGGAATGGTGCGAGACTTTGCGAGGCACCTCCGTGTGCCAAAAATAGGCCGCGGGCACAGCCGTAACCGAAAATAACCGCCCGAAGGGCAGGGCACCAAGTTCGTCCAGCGGAAAAAGGCCACAAAAACGGGAGGGCTATACCCTTGGGGGGTGGGGCTGGCTCACTTCGTCTGCCGGACTCGGAATGGCGCGAGACTTTGTGAGGCACCTCCGTGTGCCAAAAATAGGCCGCGGGCACAGCCGCACCCAAAAATAACCGCCCGAAGGCCGGGGTGCCAAGTTCGTCCAGCGGAAAAAGGCCACAAAAACGGGATGGGTTATAGCCTTGGGGGGTGGGGCTGGCCAACTTCGTCCGCCGGACTCGGAATGGCGCGAGACTTTGCAAGGCGCCTCCATGTGCCAAAAATAGGCCGTGGGCACAGCTGCGCCCAAAAATAACCACCGGAAGGCCGGGGCGCCAAGTTCGTCCAGCGGAAAAAGGCCACAAAAACGGGTGGGCTATAGCCTTGGGGGGTGGGGCTGGGCAACTTCGTCCGCCGGACTCGGAATGGCGCAAGACTATGCGAGGCGCCTCCGTGTGCCGAAAATAGGCCGTAGGCACAGCCGCGCCCAAAAATAACCGTCCGAAGGCCGGGGTGCCAAGTTCGTCCGGCGGAAAAAGGCCACAAAAAAGGGACGGGCTATAGCCTTGGGGGGTGGGGCTGGCCAACTTCGTCCGCCGGACTCGGAATGGTGCGAGACTTTGCGAGGCACCTCCGTGTGCCAAAAATAGGCCGCGGGCACAGCCGTACCCAAAAATAACCGCCCGAAGGGCAGGGCGCCAAGTTCGTCCAGCGGAAAAAGGCCACAAAAACGGGTGGGCTATACCCTTGGGGGGTGGGGCTGGCTCACTTCGTCTGCCGGACTCGGAATGGCGCGAGACTTTGTGAGGCACCTCCGTGTGCCAAAAATTGGCCGCGGGCACTGCCGTACCCAAAAATAACCGCCCGAAGGCCGGGGCGCCAAGCTCGTCCAGCGGAAAACGGCCACAAAAACGGGTGGGCTATAGCCTTGGGGGGTGGGGCTGGCCAACTTCGTCCGCCGGACTCAGAATGGCGCGAGACTTTGCAAGGCGCCTCCGTGTGCCAAAAATAGGCCGCGGACACAGACGCGTCCAAAAATAACCGCCCGAAGGCCGGGGCCCCAAGTCGTCCAGCGGAAAAAGGCCACAAAAACGGGTGGGCTATAGCCTTGGGGGGTGGGGCTGGCCAACTTCGTCCGCCGGACTTGGAATGGCGCGAGACTTTGCGAGCGGCCTCCGGTGTGCCAAAAATAGGCCGCGTGCACAGCCGCGGACATAAATAACCGCCCGAAGGCCGGGGCGCCAAGTTCGTCCAGTGGAAAAAGGCCACAAAAACGGGTGGGCTATAGCCTTGGGGGGTGGGGCTGGCCAACTTCGTCCGCCGGACTTGGAATGGCGCGAGACTTTGTGAGCGGCCTCCGTGTGCCAAACATAGGCCGCAGGCAAAGTCGCGGCCAAAAATAACGGCCCAAGGCCGGGGCGCCAAGTTCGTCCAGCGGAAAAAGGCCACAAAAACGGGTGGGCTATAGCCTTGGGGGGTGGGGCTGGCCAACTTCGTCCGCCGGACTCGGAATGGCACGAGACTTTGCGAGCGGCCTCCGTGTGCCAAAAATAGGCCGCGGGCACAGCCGCGTCCAAAAATAACCGCCCGAAGGCCGGGGCGCCAAGTTCATCCAGCGGAAAAAGGCCACAAAAACGGGTGGGCTATAGCCTTGGGGGGTGGAGCTGGCCAAATTCGTCCGCCGGACTCGGAATGGCGCGAGACTTTGCGAGCGGCCTCCGTGTGCCAAAAATAGGCCGCGGGCACAGCCGCGCCCAAAAATAACTGCCGGAAGGCCTGGGCGCCAAGTTCGTCCAGCAGAAAAAAGGCCACAAAAACGGGTGGGCTATAGCCTTGGGGGGTGGGGCTGGCCAACTTCGTCCGCCGGACTCGGAATGGCGCGAGACTTTGCGAGCGGCCTCCGTGTGCCAAAAATAGGCTGCGGACACAGCCGTGTCCAAAAATAACCGACCGAAGGCCGGGGCGCCAAGCTCATCCAGCGGAAAAAGGCCACAAAAATGGGTGGGCTATAGCCTTGGGGGGTGGGGCTGGCCAACTTCGTCCGCCGGACTTGGAATGGCGCGAGACTTTGTGAGCGGCCTCCGTGTGCCAAACATAGGCCGCAGGCAAAGTCGCGGCCAAAAATAACGGCCCAAGGCCGGGGCGCCAAGTTCGTCCAGCGGAAAAAGGCCTCAAAAACGGGTGGGCTATAGCCTTGGGGGGTGGGGCTGGCCAACTTCGTCCGCCGGACTCGGAATGGCGCGAGACTTTGCGAGCGGCCTCCGTGTGCCAAAAATAGGCCGCGGGCACAGCCGCGCCCAAAAATAACTGCCGGAAGGCCTGGGCGCCAAGTTCGTCCAGCAGAAAAAAGGCCACAAAAACGGGTGGGCTATAGCCTTGGGGGGTGGGGCTGGCCAACTTCGTCCGCCGGACTCTGAATGGCGCGAGACTTTGCGAGCGGCCTCCGTGTGCCAAAAATAGGCTGCGGACACAGCCGTGTCCAAAAATAACCGACCGAAGGCCGGGGCGCCAAGTTCATCCAGCGGAAAAAGGCCACAAAAATGGGTGGGCTATAGCCTTGGGGGGTGGGGCTGGCCAACTTCGTCCGCCGGACTTGGAATGGCGCGAGACTTTGTGAGCGGCCTCCGTGTGCCAAACATAGGCCGCAGGCAAAGTCGCGGCCAAAAATAACGGCCCAAGGCCGGGGCGCCAAGTTCGTCCAGCGGAAACAGGCCTCAAAAACGGGTGGGCTATAGCCTTGGGGGGTGGGGCTGGCCAACTTCGTCCGCCGGACTCGGAATGGCACGAGACTTTGCGAGCGGCCTCCGTGTGCCAAAAATAGGCCGCGGGCACAGCCGCGTCCAAAAATAACCGCCCGAAGGCCGGGGCGCCAAGTTCGTCCAGCGGAAAAAGGCCACAAAAACGGGTGGGCTATAGCCTTGGGGGGTGGAGCTGGCCAAATTAGTCCGCCGGACTCGGAATGGCGCGAGACTTTGCGAGCGGCCTCCGTGTGCCAAAAATAGGCCGCGGGCACAGCCGCGCCCAAAAATAAATGCCGGAAGGCCTGGGCGCCAAGTTCGTCCTGCGGAAAAAAGGCCACAAAAACGGGTGGGCTATAGCCTTGGGGGGTGGGGCTGGCCAACTTCGTCCGCCGGACTCGGAATGGCGCGAGACTTTGCGAGCGGCCTCCGTGGGCCAAAAATAGGCTGTGGACACAGCCGTGTCCAAAAATAACCGACCGAAGGCCGGGGCGCCAAGTTCATCCAGCGGAAAAAGGCCACAAAAATGGGTGGGCCATAACCTTGGGCGGTGGGGCTGGCCAACTTCGTCCGCCGGACTCGGAATGGCGCGAGACTTTGCGAGCGGCCTCGGTGTGCCAAAAATAGGCCCTGGGCACAGCCGCGCCCAAAAATAACTGCCCGAAGGCCGGGGCGCCAAGTTCGTCCAGCGGAAAAAGGCCACAAAAACGGGTGGGCTATAGCCTTGCGGAGTGGGGCTGGCCAACTTCGTCCGCCGGACTCGGAATGGCGCGAGACTTTGCGAGTGGCCTCCGTGTGCCAAAAATAGGCCGCGTGCACAGCCGCGGCCAAAAATAACCGCCCGACGGCCGGGGCGCCAAGTTCGTCCAGTGGAAAAAGGCCACAAAAACGGGTGGGCTATAGCCTTGGGGGGTGGGGCTGGCCAACTTCGTCCGCCGGACTTGGAATGGCGCGAGACTTTGTGAGCGGCCTCCGTGTGCCAAACATAGGCCGCGGGCACAGTCGCGGCCAAAAATAACGGCCCAAGGCCGGGGCGCCAAGTTCTTCCAGCGGAAAAAGGCCACAAAAACGGGTGGGCTATAGCCTTCGGGGGTGGGGCTGGCCAACTTCGTCCGCCGGACTCGGAATGGCACGAGACTTTGCGAGCGGCCTCCGTGTGCCAAAAATAGGCCGCGGGCACAGCCGCTACCAAAAATAACCGCCCGAAGGCCGGGGCGCCAAGTTCGTCCAGTGGAAAAAGGCCACAAAAACGGGTGGGCTATAGCCTTGGCGGGTGGAGCTGGCCAAATTCGTCCGCCGGACTCGGAATGGCGCGAGACTTTGCGAGCGGCCTCCGTGTGCCAAAAATAGGCAGCGGGCACAGCCGCGCCCAAAAATAACCGCCAGAAGGCAAGGGCGCCAAGTTCGTCCAGCGGAAAAAAGGCCACAAAAACGGGTGGGCTATAGCCTTGGGGGGTGGGGATGGCCAACATCGTCCGCCGGACTTGGAATGGCGCGAGACTTTGTGAGCGGCCTCCGTGTGCCAAACATAGGCCGCGGGCACAGTCGCGGCCAAAAATAACGGCCCAAGGCCGGGGCGCCAAGTTCGTCCAGCGGAAAAAGGCCACAAAAACGGGTGGGCTATAGCCTTCGGGGGTGGGGCTGGCCAACTTCGTCCGCCGGACTCGGAATGGCACGAGACTTTGCGAGCGGCCTCCGTGTGCCAAAAATAGGCCGCGGGCACAGCCGCTACCAAAAATAACCTCCCGAAGGCCGGGGCGCCAAGTTCGTCCAGTGGAAAAAGGCCACAAAAACGGGTGGGCTATAGCCTTGGGGGGTGGGGCTGGCCAACTTCGTCCGCCGGACTTGGAATGGCGCGAGACTTTGCGAGCGGCCTCCGTGTGCCAAAAATAGGCCGCGTGCACAGCCGCGGCCAAAAATAACCGCCCGAAGGCCGGGGCGCCAAGTTCGTCCAGTGGAAAAATGCCACAAAAACGGGTGGGCTATACCCTTGGGGGGTGGGGATGGCCAACTTCGTCCGCCGGACTTGGAATGGCGCGAGACTTTGTGAGCGGCCTCCGTGTGCCAAACATAGGCCGCGGGCACAGTCGCGGCCAAAAATAATGGCCCAAGGCCGGGGCGCCAAGTTCGTCCAGCGGAAAAAGGCCACAAAAACGGGTGGGCTATAGCCTTCGGGGGTGGGGCTGGCCAACTTCGTCCGCCGGACTCGGAATGGCACGAGACTTTGCGAGCGGCCTCCGTGTGCCAAAAATAGGCCGCGGGCACAGCCGCTACCAAAAATAACCGCCCGAAGGCCGGGGCGCCAAGTTCGTCCAGTGGAAAAAGGCCACAAAAACGGGTGGGCTATAGCCTTGGGGGGTGGAGCTGGCCAAATTCGTCCGCCGGACTCGGAATGGCGCGAGACTTTGCGAGCGGCCTCCGTGTGCGAAAAATAGGCAGCGGGCACAGCCGCGCCCAAAAATAACCGCCAGAAGGCAAGGGCGCCAAGTTCGTCCAGCGGAAAAAAGGCCACAAAAACGGGTGGGCTATAGCCTTGGGGGGTGGGGCTGGCCAACTTCGTCCGCCGGACTTGGAATGGCGCGAGACTTTGTGAGCGGCCTCCGTGTGCCAAAAATAGGCCGCGTGTACAGCCGCGGCCAAAAATAACCGCCCGACGGCCGGGGCGCCAAGTTCGTCCAGTGGAAAAAGGCCACAAAAACGGGTGGGCTATAGCCTTGGGGGGTGGGGATGGCCAACTTCGTCCGCCGGACTTGGAATGGCGCGAGACTTTGTGAGCGGCCTCCGTGTGCCAAACATAGGCCGCGGGCACAGTCGCGGCCAAAAATAACGGCCCAAGGCCGGGGCGCCAAGTTCGTCCAGCGGAAAAAGGCCACAAAAACGGGTGGGCTATAGCCTTCGGGGGTGGGGCTGGCCAACTTCGTCCGCCGGACTCGGAATGGCACGAGACTTTGCGAGCGGCCTCCGTGTGCCAAAAATAGGCCCCGGGCACAGCCGCTACCAAAAATAACCGCCCGAAGGCCGGGGCGCCAGGTTCGTCCAGTGGAAAAAGGCCACAAAAACGGGTGGGCTATAGCCTTGGGGGGTGGAGCTGGCCAAATTCGTCCGCCGGACTCGGAATGGCGCGAGACTTTGCGAGCGGCCTCCGTGTGCCAAAAATAGGCAGCGGGCACAGCCGCGCCCAAAAATAACCGCCAGAAGGCAAGGGCGCCAAGTTCGTCCAGCGGAAAAAAGGCCACAAAAACGGGTGGGCTATAGCCTTGGGGGGTGGGGCTGGCAACCTTCGTCCGCCGGACTCGGAATGGCGCGAGACTTTGCGAGCGGCCTCCGTGTGCCAAAAATAGGCCGAGGGCACAGCCGCGTCCAAAAATAACCGACCGAAGGCTGGGGCGCCAAGTTCGTCCAGCGGAGAAAGGCCACAAAACGGGTGGGCCATAACCTTGGGCGGTGGGGCTGGCCAACTTCGTCCGCCGGACTCGGAATGGCGCGAGACTTTGCGAGCGGCCTCGGTGTGCCAAAAATAGGCCCTGGACAAAGCTGCGCCCAAAAATAACCGCCCGAAGGCCGGGGCGCCAAGTTCGTCCAGCGGAAAAAGGCCACAAAAACGGGTGGGCTATAGCCTTGCGGAGTGGGGCTGGCCAACTTCGTCCGCCGGACTCGGAATGGTGCGAGACTTTGTGAGCGGCCTCCGTGTGCCAAAACTAGGACGCGGGCACAGCCGCGCCCAAAAATAACCGCCCGAAGGCCGGGGCGCCAAGTTCGTCCAGCGGAAAAAGGCCACAAAAACGGGTGGGCTATAACCTTGGGGGGTGGGGCTGGCCAACTTCGTCCACCGGACTTCGAATGGTGCGAGACTTTGCGAGCGGCCTCCGTGTGCCAAAAATAGGCCGCGGACACAGCCGCGGCCAATAATAACCGCCCGAAGGCCGGGGCGCCAAGTTCGTCCAGTGGAAAAAGGCCACAAAAACGGGTGGGCTGTAGCCTTGGGGGGTGGGGCTGGCCAACTTCGTCCGCCGGACTTGGAATGGCGCGAGATTTTGCGAGCGGCCTCCGTGTACCAAACATAGGCCGCGGGCACAGTCGCGGCCAAAAATAACTGCCCGAAGGCAGGGGCGCCAAGTTCGTCCAGCGGAAAAAGGCCACAAAAATGGGTGGGCTATAGCCTTGGGGGGTGGGGCTGGCCAACTTCGTCCCCAGGACTTGGAATGGCGCGAGACTTTACGAGCGGCCTCCGTGCGCCAAAAATAGGCCGAGGGCACAGCCGCGTCCAAAAATAACCGTCCGAAGGCCGGGGCGCCAAGTTCGTCCAGTGGAAAAAGGCCACAAAAATGGGTGGGCCATAACCTTGGGCGGTGGGCTGGTCAAGTTCGTCCAGCGGAAAAAGGCCACAAAAACGGGTGGGCTATAGCCTTGGAGGGTGGGGCTGGCCAACTTCGTCCGCCGTACTCGGAATGGCGAAAGACTTTGCGAGCGGCCACCGTGTGCCAAAAATAGGACGCGGGTACAGCCGCGCCCAAAAATAGCCGCCCGAAGGCCGGGCCGGCAAGTTCGTCCAGCGGAAAAAGGCCACAAAAACGGGTCGGCTATAGCCTTGGGGGGTGGGGCTGGCCAACTTCGTCCGCCGGACTTGGAATGGCGCGAGACTTTGCGAGCGGCCTCCGTGTGCCAAAAATACACCGCGGACACAGCCGCGGCCAAAAATAATCGCCCGAAGGCCCGGGCGCCAAGTTCGCCCAGCGGAAAAAGGCCACAAAAATGGGTGGGCCATAACCTTGGGCGGTGGGGCTGGCCAACTTCGTACGCCGGACTCGGAATGGCGCGAGACTTTGCGAGCGGCCTCGATGTGCCAAAAATAGGCCCTGGGCACAGCCGAGCCCAAAAATAACTGCCCGAAGGCCGGGGCACCAAGTTCGTCCAGCGGAAAAAGGCCACAAAAACGGGTGGGCTATAGCCTTGCGGAGTGGGGCTGGCCAACTTCGTCCGCCGGACTCGGAATGGCGCAAGACTTTGCAAGCGGCCTCCGTGCGCCAAAAATAGGCCGAGGGCACTGCCGCGTCCAAAAATAACCAACCGAAGGCCGGGGCGCCAAGTTCGTCCAGCGGAAAAAGGCCACAAAAACGGGTGGGACATAACCTTGGGCGGTGAGGCTGCCCAACTTCGTCCGCCGGACTCGGAATGGCGTGAGACATTGCGAGCGGCCTCGGTGTGCCAAAAATAGGCCCTGGGCACAGCCGCGCCCAAAAATAACCGCCCGAAGGCTGGGGCGCCAAGTTCGTCCAGCGGAAAAAGGCCAGAAAAACGGGTGGGCTATAGCCTTGGGGGGTGGCGCTGGCCAACTTCGTCCGCCGGACTCGGATTAGCGCGAGACTTTGCGAGCGGCCTCCGTGTGCCAAAAATAGGGCGCGGGCACAGCCGCGCCCAAAAATAACCACCCGAAGGCCTGGGCACCAAGTTCGTCCAGCGGAAAAACGCCACAAAAACGGGTGGGTTATAGCCTTGGGGGGTGGGGCTGGCCGACTTCGTCCGCCGGACTCGGAATGGCGCGAGACTTTGCGAGCGGCCTCCGTGTGCCAAAAATAGGCCGCGGGCACAGCCACGCAAAAAAATAACCGCCCGAAGGCCGGGGCGCCAAGTTCGTCCTGCGGAAAAAGGCCACAAAAACGGGTGGGCTATAGCCTTGGGGGGTGGGGCTGGCCAACTTCGTCCGCCGGACTTGGAATGGCGCGAGACTTTGCGAGCGGCCTCCATGTGCCAAAAATACGCCGCGGACACAGCCGCGGCCAAAAATAATTGCCCGAAGGCCCGGGCGCCAAGTTCGACCAGCGGAAAAAGGCCACAAAAATGGGTGGGCCATAACCTTGGGCGGTGGGGCTGGCCAACTTCGTCCGCCGGACTCGGAATGGCGCGAGACTTTGCAAACGGCCTCCGTGCGCCAAAAATAGGCCGAGGGCACTGCCGCGTCCAAAAATAACCGACCGAAGGCCGGGGCGCCAAGTTCGTCCAGTGGAAAAAGGCCACAAAAACGGGTGGGCTGTAGCCTTGGGGGGTGGGGCTGGCCAACTTCGTCCGCCGGACTTGGAATGGCGCGAGATTTTGCGAGCGGCCTCCGTGTACCAAACATAGGCCGCGGGCACAGTCGCGGCCAAAAATAACTGCCCGAAGGCAGGGGCGCCAAGTTCGTCCAGCGGAAAAAGGCCACAAAAATGGGTGGGCTATAGCCTTGGGGGGTGGGGCTGGCCAACTTCGTCCCCAGGACTTGGAATGGCGCGAGACTTTACGAGCGGCCTCCGTGCGCCAAAAATAGGCCGAGGGCACAGCCGCGTCCAAAAATAACCGTCCGAAGGCCGGGGCGCCAAGTTCGTCCAGTGGAAAAAGGCCACAAAAATGGGTGGGCCATAACCTTGGGCGGTGGGCTGGTCAAGTTCGTCCAGCGGAAAAAGGCCACAAAAACGGGTGGGCTATAGCCTTGGAGGGTGGGGCTGGCCAACTTCGTCCGCCGTACTCGGAATGGCGAAACACTTTGCGAGCGGCCACCGTGTGCCAAAAATAGGACGCGGGTACAGCCGCGCCCAAAAATAGCCGCCCGAAGGCCGGGCCGGCAAGTTCGTCCAGCGGAAAAAGGCCACAAAAACGGGTCGGCTATAGCCTTGGGGGGTGGGGCTGGCCAACTTCGTCCGCCGGACTTGGAATGGCGCGAGACTTTGCGAGCGGCCTCCGTGTGCCAAAAATACACCGCGGACACAGCCGCGGCCAAAAATAATCGCCCGAAGGCCCGGGCGCCAAGTTCGCCCAGCGGAAAAAGGCCACAAAAATGGGTGGGCCATAACCTTGGGCGGTGGGGCTGGCCAACTTCGTACGCCGGACTCGGAATGGCGCGAGACTTTGCGAGCGGCCTCGATGTGCCAAAAATAGGCCCTGGGCACAGCCGAGCCCAAAAATAACTGCCCGAAGGCCGGGGCACCAAGTTCGTCCAGCGGAAAAAGGCCACAAAAACGGGTGGGCTATAGCCTTGCGGAGTGGGGCTGGCCAACTTCGTCCGCCGGACTCGGAATGGCGCAAGACTTTGCAAGCGGCCTCCGTGCGCCAAAAATAGGCCGAGGGCACTGCCGCGTCCAAAAATAACCAACCGAAGGCCGGGGCGCCAAGTTCGTCCAGCGGAAAAAGGCCACAAAAACGGGTGGGACATAACCTTGGGCGGTGAGGCTGCCCAACTTCGTCCGCCGGACTCGGAATGGCGTGAGACATTGCGAGCGGCCTCGGTGTGCCAAAAATAGGCCCTGGGCACAGCCGCGCCCAAAAATAACCGCCCGAAGGCTGGGGCGCCAAGTTCGTCCAGCGGAAAAAGGCCAGAAAAACGGGTGGGCTATAGCCTTGGGGGGTGGCGCTGGCCAACTTCGTCCGCCGGACTCGGATTAGCGCGAGACTTTGCGAGCGGCCTCCGTGTGCCAAAAATAGGGCGCGGGCACAGCCGCGCCCAAAAATAACCACCCGAAGGCCTGGGCACCAAGTTCGTCCAGCGGAAAAACGCCACAAAAACGGGTGGGTTATAGCCTTGGGGGGTGGGGCTGGCCGACTTCGTCCGCCGGACTCGGAATGGCGCGAGACTTTGCGAGCGGCATCCGTGTGCCAAAAATAGGCCGCGGGCACAGCCACGCAAAAAAATAACCGCCCGAAGGCCGGGGCGCCAAGTTCGTCCTGCGGAAAAAGGCCACAAAAACGGGTGGGCTATAGCCTTGGGGGGTGGGGCTGGCCAACTTCGTCCGCCGGACTTGGAATGGCGCGAGACTTTGCGAGCGGCCTCCATGTGCCAAAAATACGCCGCGGACACAGCCGCGGCCAAAAATAATTGCCCGAAGGCCCGGGCGCCAAGTTCGACCAGCGGAAAAAGGCCACAAAAATGGGTGGGCCATAACCATGGGCGGTGGGGCTGGCCAACTTCGTCCGCCGGACTCGGAATTGCGCGAGACTTTGCAAACGGCCTCCGTGCGCCAAAAATAGGCCGAGGGCACTGCCGCGTCCAAAAATAACCGACCGAAGGCCGGGGCGCCAAGTTCGTCCAGCGGAAAAAGGCCACAAAAACGGGTGGGACATAACCTTGGGCGGTGGGGCTGCCCAACTTCGTCCGCCGGACTCGGAATGGCGTGAGACTTTGTGAGTGGCCTCGGTGTGCCAAAAATAGGCCCTGGGCACAGCCGCGCCCAAAAATAACCACCCGAAGGCAGGGGCGCCAAGTTCGTCCAGCGGAAAAAGGCCAGAAAAACAGGTGGGCTATTGCCTTGGGGGGTGGCGCTGGCCAACTTCGTCCGCCGGACTCGGATTAGCGCGAGACTTTGCGAGCGGCCTCCGTGTGCCAAAAATAGGCCGCGGGCACAGCCGCGCCCAAAAATAACCACCCGAAGGCCTGGGGCGCCAAGTTCGTCCAGCGGAAAAAGGCCAGAAAAACGGGTGGGCTATAGCCTTGGGGGGTGGCGCTGGCCTACTTCGTCCGCCGGACTCGGATTAGCGCGAGACTTTGCGAGCGGCCTCCGTGTGCCAAAAATCGGCCGCGGGCACAGCCGCGCCCAAAAATAACCACCCGAAGGCCTGGGCGCCAAGTTCGTCCAGCGGAAAAAGGCCACAAAAACGGGTGGGCTATAGCCTTGGGGGGTGGGGCTGGCCAACCTCGTCCGCCGGACTCGGAATGGCGCGAGACTTTGCGAGCGGCGTCCGTGTGCCAAAAATACGCCGCGGACACAGCCGCGGCCAAAAATAATCGCCCGAAGGCCCGGGCGCCAAGTTCGTCCAGCGGAAAAAGGCCACAAAAATGGGTGGGCCATAACCTTGGGCGGTGGGGCTGGCCAACTTCGTTCGCCGGACTCGGAATGGTGCGAGACTTTGCGAGCGGCCTCGGTGTGCCAAAAATAGGCCCTGGGCACAGTCGCCCCCAAAAATAACTGCCCGAAGGTCGGGGCACCAAGTTCGTCCAGCGGAAAAAGGCCACAAAAACGGGTGGGCTATAGCCTTGCGGAGTGGGGCTGGCCAACTTCGTCCGCCGGACTCGGAATGGCGCAAGACTGTGCAAGCGGCCTCCGTGCGCCCAAAATAGGCCGAGGGCACTGCCGCGTCCAAAAATAACCGACCGAATGCCGGGGCGCCAAGTTCGTCCAGCGGAAAAAGGCCACAAAAACGGGTGGGACATAACCTTGGGCGGTGGGGCTGCCCAACTTCGTCCGCCGGACTCGGAATGGCGTGAGACTTTGCGAGTGGCCTCCGTGTGCCAAAAATACGCCGCGGACACAGCCGCGGCCAAAAATAATTGCCCGAAGGCCCGGGCGCCAAGTTCGTCCAGCGGAAAAAGGCCACAAAAATGGGTGGGCCATAACCTTGGGCGGTGGGGCTGGCCAACTTCGTCCGCCGGACTCGGAATGGCGCGAGACTTTGCAAGCGGCCTCCGTGCGCCTAAAATAGGCCGAGGGCACTGCCGCGTCCAAAAATAACCGACCGAAGGCCGGGGCGCCAAGTTCGTCCAGCGGAAAAAGGCCACAAAAACGGGTGGGACATAACCTTGGGCGGTGGGGCTGCCCAACTTCGTCCGCCGGACTCGGAATGGCGTGAGACTTTGTGAGTGGCCTCGGTGTGCCAAAAATAGGCCCTGGGCACAGCCGCGCCCAAAAATAACCGCCCGAAGGCTGGGGCGCCAAGTTCGTCCAGCGGAAAAAGGCCAGAAAAACGGGTGGGCTATTGCCTTGGGGGGGTGGCGCTGGCCAACTTCGTCCGCCGGACTCGGATTAGCGCGAGACTTTGCGAACGGCCTCCGTGTGCCAAAAATAGGCCGCGGGCACAGCCGCGCCCAAAAATAACCACCCGAAGGCCTGGGGCGCCAAGTTCGTCCAGCGGAAAAAGGCCAGAAAAACGGGTGGGCTATAGCCTTGGGGGGGTGGCGCTGGCCTACTTCGTCCGCCGGACTCGGAATGGCGTGAGACTTTGCGAGCGGCCTCGGTGTGCCAAAAATAGGCCCTGGGCACAGCCGCGCCCAAAAATAACCGCCCGAAGGCCGGGGCGCCAAGTTCGTCCAGCGGAAAAAGGCCACAAAAATGGGTGGGCTATAGCCTTGGCGGGTGGGGCTGGCCCACTTCGTCCGCCGGACTCGGAATGGCGCGAGACTTTGCGAGGTGCCTCCGTGTACCAAAAATAGGCCGCGGGAACAGGCGCGACCAAAAATAACCGCCCGAAGGCCGGGCCGCCAAGTTCGTCCAGCGGAAAAAGGCCACAAAAACGGGTGGGCTATAGCCTTGGGGGGTGGGGCTGGCCGACTTCGTCCGCCGGACTCGGATTAGCGCGAGACTTTGCGAGCGGCCTCCTTGTGCCAAAAATAGGCCGCGGTCAAAGCCGCGCCCAAAAATAACTGCCCGAAGGCCGGGGCGCCAAGTTCATCCAGCGGAAAAAGGCCACAAAAACGGTGTGGGCAATAGCCTTGGGGGGTGGGGCTGGCCAACTTCGTCCGCCGGACTCGGAATGCCGCGAGACTTTGCGAGGCGTCTCCGTGTGCTAAAAATAGGCCACGGACAAAGCCGTGTCCAAAAATAACTGCCTGATGGCCGGGGCGCCAAGTTCGTCCAGGGCAAAGAGGCCACAAAAACGGGTGGGCTATAGCCTTGGGGGGTGGGGCTGGCCAACTTCGTCCGCCGGACTCGGAATGCCGCAAGACTTTACGAGGGGCCTCCGTGTGCCAAACATAGGCCGTGGGCAAAGCCGCGCCCAAAAATAACCGCCCGAAGGCCGGGGCGCCTAGTTCGTCCAGCGCAAAAAGGCCACAAAAACGGGTGGGCTATAGCCTTGGGGGGTGGGGCTGGCCAACTTCGTCCGCCGGACTCGGATGCCGCGAGACTTTGCGAGGGGCCTCCATGTGCAAAACATAGGCCGCGGGCAAAGCCGCACCCAAAAATAACCACCCGAAGGCCGGGGCGCCAAGTTCGTCCAGCGGAAAAAGGCCACAAAAACGGGTGGGCTATAGCCTTGGGGGGTGGGGCTGGCCAACTTCGTCCGCTCGAGTCGGAATGCCGCAAGACTTTACGAGGGGCCTCCGTGTGCCAAACATAGGCCGCGGGCAAAGCCACGCTAAAAAATAATCGCCCGAAGGCCGGGCCGCCAAGTTCGTCCAGCGGAAAAAGGCCACAAAAACGGGTGGGCTATAGCCTTGGGGGGTGGGGCTGGCCAACTTCGTCCGCCGGACTCGGAATGCCGCGAGACTGTGCGAGGGGCCTCCGTGTGCCAAAAATAGGCCGCGGTCAAAGCCGCGCCCAAAAATAACCGCCCGAAGGCCGGGGCGCCAAGTTCGTCCAGAGGAAAAAGGCCACAAAAACGGGTGGGATATAGCCTTGGGGGGTGGGGCTGGCCAACTTCGTCCGCCGGACGCGAAATGGCGCGAGACTTTGCGAGGGGCCTCCGTGTGCAAAACATAGGCTGCGGGCATAGCCGCGCCCAAAAATAACCGCCCGAAGGCCTGGGCGCCAAGTTCGGCCAGCGCAAAAAGGCCACAAAAACGGGTGGGCTATAGCCTTGGGGGGTGGGGCTAGGCAACTTCGTCCCCCGGACTCGGAATGCTGCGAAACTTTGTGAGGGGCCTCCGTGTGCCAAACATAGGCTGCGGACAAAGCTGCGCCCAAAAATAACGGCCCGAAGGCCGGGGCGCCAAGTTCGTACAGCGGAAAAAGGCCACAACAACGGGTGGGCTATAGCCTAGGGGGGTGGGGCTGGCCGACTTCGTCCGCCGGATTCGGATGCCACAAGACTTTGCGAGGGGCCTCCGTGTGCCAAACATAGGCCGCGGGCAAAGCCGCGCCCAAAAATAACCGCCCGAAGGCCGGGGCGCCAAGTTCGTCCAGCGAAAAAGGCCACAAAAACGGGTGGGCTATAGCCTTGGGGGGTGGGGCTGGCCAACTTCGTCCGCCGGACTCGGATGCTGCGAGACTTTGCGAGGGGCCTCCATGTGCAAAACATAGGCGCGGGCAAAGCCGCACCCAAAAATAACCACCCGAAGGCCGGGGCGCCAAGTTCGTCCAGCGGAAAAAGGCCACAAAAACGGGTGGGCGCCTTGGGGGGTGGGGCTGGCCAACTTCGTCCGCCGGACTTGGAATGCCGCGAGACTTTGCGAGGGGCCTCCGTGTGCCAAACACAGGCCACGGGGAAAGCCGCGGCCAAAAATAACCGCCCGATGGCCGGGGCGGCAAGTTCGTCCAGCAGAAAAAGGCCACAAAAACGGGTGGGCTATAGCCTTGGGGGGTGGGGCTGGCCAACTTCGTCCGCCGGACTCGGAATGCCGCAAGACTTTACGAGGGGCCTCCATGTGCCAAACATAGGCCGCGGGCAAAGCCCGCGCTAAAAAATAATCGCCCGAACGCCGGGCCGCCAAGTTCGTCCAGCGGAAAAAGGCCACAAAAAACGGGTGGGCTATAGCCTTGGGGGGTGGGGCTGGCGAACTTCGTCCGCCGGACTCGAAATGCCTTGAGACTTTGCGAGGGGCCTCCGTGTGCAAAACATAGGCCGCGGGCATAGCCGCGCCCAAAAATAACTGCCGGAAGGCCGGGGCGCCAAGTTCGTCCAGCGCAAAAAGGCCACAAATACGGGTGGGCTATAGCCTTGGGGGGTGGGGCTGGCCAACTTCGTCCGCCGGACTCGGAATGCTGCGAACCTTTGCGAGGGGCCTCCATGTGCCAAACATAGGCCGCTGGCAAAGCCACGCCCAAAAATAACCGCCCGAAGGCCGGGGCGCCAAGTTCGTCCAGCGGGAAAAGGCCACAAAAACGGGTGGGCTATAGCCTTGGGGGGTGGGGGCTGGCCGACTTCGTCCGCCAGGCTCGGAATGCTGCGAAACTTTGCGAGGGGCCTCCGTGTGCCAAAAATAGGCCGCGGTCAAAACCGCGCCCAAAAATAACCGCCTGAAGGCCGGGGCGCCAAGTTCGTCCAGCGGAAAAAGGCCACAAAAACGGGTGGGCTATAGCCTTGGGGGGTGGGGCTGGCGACTTCGTCCGCCGAACTCGAAATGCCTTGAGACTTTGCGAGGGGCCTCCGTGTGACAAAAATAGGCCACGGATAAAGCCGAGCCCAAAAATAACCCGCCCGAAGGCCGGGGCGCCAAGTTCGTCCAGCGGAAAAAGGCCACAAAAACGGGTGGGCTATAGCCTTTGGGGGTGGGGCTGGCCAACTTCGTTCGTCCGACTCGGAATGCCGCGAGACTTTGCGAGGGGCCTCCGTCTACCAAACATAGGCCGCGGACAAAGCCGCGCCCAAAAATAACCTCCCGAAGGCCGGGGCGCCAAGTTCGTCCAGCGCAAAAAGGCCACAAAAACCGGTGGGCTATAGACTTCGGGGGTGGGGCTGGCCCACTTCGTCCGCCAGATTCAGAATGCCGCGAGACTTTGCGAGGGTCCTCCGTGTGCCAAAAATAGGCCGCGGCCAAAGCCGCGCCCAAAAATAACCGCCCGAAGGCCGGGGCGCCAAGTTCGTCCAGCGGAAAAAGGCCACAAAAACGGGTGGGCTATAGCCTTGGGGGGTGGGGCTGGCCAACTTCGTCCGCCGGACTCGGAATGCCGCCAGACTTTGCGCGAGGCCTCCGTGTGCCAAAAATATGCTGCGGACAAAGCCGCGCCCAAAAATAACCGCCCGAAGGCCGGGGCGCCAAGTTTGTCCAGCGGAAAAAGGCCACAAAAACGGGGTGGGCTATAGCCTTGGGGGGGTGGGGCTGGCCAACTTCGTCCGCCGGACTCGGAATGCCGCCAGACTTTGCGATGGGCCTCCGTGTGCGAAAAATAGGACGCGGGCAAAGCCGCACCCAAAAATAACCGCCCGAAGGCCGGGGCGCCAAGTTCGTCCAGCAGAAAAAGGCCACAAAAACGGGGTGGGCTATAGCCTTGGGGGGTGGGGCTGGCTAACTTCGTCCGCCGGACTCGGAATGCCGCGAGACTTTGCGAGGGGCCTCCTTGTGCCAAAAATAGGCCGCGGGCAAAGCCGCGCCCAAAAATAACCACCCGAAGGGCGGGCCGCCAAGTTCGTCCAGCAGAAAAAGGCCACAAAAACGGGTGGGCTATAGCCTTGGGGGGTGGGGCTGGCCAACTTCGTCCGCCGGACTCGGAATGCCGCGAGACTTTTCGAGGGGCCTCCGTGTGCGAAAAATAGGACGCGGACAAAGCCGTGCCCAAAAATAACCGCCGAAGACCGGGGCGCCAAGTTCGTCCAGCAGAAAAAGGCCACAAAAACGGGTGGGCTATAGCCTTGGGGGGTGGGGCTGGCTAACTTCGTCCGCCGGACACGGAATGCCGCGAGACTTTGCGAGGGGCCTCCTTGTGCCAAAAATAGGCCGCGGGCAAAGCCGGCGCCCAAAAATAACCACCCGAAGGGCGGGCCGCCAAGTTCGTCCAGCAGAAAAAGGCCACAAAAACGGGTGGGCTATAGCCTTGGGGGGTGGGGCTGGCCCACTTCGTCCGCCGGACTCGGAATGCCGCGAGACTTTGCGAGGGGCCTCCGTGTGCCAAAAATAGGCTGCGGACAATGCCGCGCCCAAAAATAAACGCCCCAACGCCGGGGCGCGAAGTTCGTCAAGCGTAAAAAGGCCACAAAAACGGGTGGGCTATAGCCTTGGGGGGTGGGGCTGGCTAACTTCGTCCGCCGGACTCGGAATGCCGCGAGACTTTGCGAGGGGCCTCCTTGTGCCAAAAATAGGCCGCGGGCAAAGCCGCGCCCAAAAATAAACGCTCCGAACGCCGGGGCGCGAAGTTCGTCCAGCGCAAAAAGGCCACAAAAACGGGTGGGCTATAGCCTTGGGGGGTGGGGCTGGCCAACTTCGTCCGCGGGACTCGGAATGCCGCGAGACTTTGCGAGGGGCCTCCATGTGCCAAACATAGGCCGCGGCCAAAGCCGCGCCCAAAAATAACCACCCGAAGGCCGGGGTTCCAAGTTCGTCCAGCAGAAAAAGGCCACAAAAACGGGGTGGGCTATAGCCTTGGGGGGTGGGGCTGGCCAACTTCGTCCGCCGGACTCGGAATGCCGCGAGACTTTGCGAGGGGCCTCCGTGTGTGCCAAACATAGGCCGTGGCAAAAGCCGTACCCAAAAATAACCACCCGAAGGCCGGGGCGCCAAGTTCATCCAGCGGAAAAAGGCCACAAAAACGGGTGGGCTATAGCCGTGGGGGGTGGGGCTGGCCAACTTCGTACGCCGGACTCGGAATGCCGCGAGACTTTGCGATGGGCCTCCGTGTACGAAAAATAGACCGCGGACAAAGCCCGCGCCCAAAAATAACCGCCCGATGGCCGGGGGCGCCAAGTTTATCCAGCGGAAAAAGGCCACAAAAACGGGGTGGGCTATAGCCTTGGGGGGTGCGGCTCTCCAACTTCGTCCGCCGGACTCGGAATGCCGCGAGACTTTGCGAGGGGCATCCGTTTGCCAAAAATAGGCCGCGGGCAAAACCGCGCCCCAAAAATAAACCGCCCCGAAGGTCGGGGCGCCAAGTTCGGTCCAGCGGAAAAAGGCCACAAAACGGGTGGGCTATAGCCTTTGGGAGTGGGGTTGGCCCACTTCGGTCCGCCGGACTCGGAATGCCGAGAGACTTTACGAGGGGGTCTCCGTCTGCCAAACATAGGCCGCGGGCAAAGCCACGCCCAAAAATAACTGCCCGAAGGCCGGGGGCGCGAAGTTCGTCCAGCGCAAAAAGGCCACAAAAACGGGTGGGCTATAGCTTGGGGGGTGGGGCTGGCCCACTTCGTCCGCCGGACACGGAATGCCGCGAGACTTTGCGAGGGGCCTCCATGTGCCAAACATAGGCCGCGGCCCATGCCGCACCCAAAAATAACCACCCGAAGGCCGGGGGCGCCAAGTTCGTCCATCAGAAAAAGGCCACAAAAACGGGGTGGGGCTATAGCCTTGGGGGGCGGGGGCTGGCCAACTTCGTCCCCCGGACTCGGAATGCCGGGAGACTTTGCGAGGGGCCTCCGTGTACCAAACATAGGCCGTGGCCAAAGCCGCGCCCATAAATAACCGCCCGAAGGCCGGGGCGCCAAGTTCGTCCAGCGCAAAAAGGCCAGAAAAGATCGGGTGGGCTATAGCCTTGGGGGGGTGGGGCTGGCCAACTTCGTCCGCCGGACTCGGAATGCCGCCGAGACTTTGCGAGGGGCCTCCGTGTGCCAAAAATAGGCGCGGACAAAGCCGCGCCCCAAAAATAACCGCCCGAAGGCCGGGGCGTCAAGTTCGTCCAGCACAAAACGGCCACAAAAACGGGGTGGGCTATAGCCTAGGGGGGTGGGGCTGTCCAACTTCGTCCGCCGGACTCGGAATGCCGTGAGACTTTACGAGGGCCTCCGTGTGCCAAACATCGGCCGCGGGCAAAGCCGCGCCCAAAAATAACCGCCCGAAGGCCGGCGCGCCAAGTTTTTCCGGCGCAAAAAGGCCACAAATACGGGTGGGCTATAGCCTTGGGGGGTGGGGGCTGGCCAACTTCGTCCGCCGGACTCGGAATGCCGCGAGACTTTGCGAGGGGCCCTCCGTGTGCCAAAAATGGGCCGCGCGAAAAAGCCGCGGTTAAAGCCACAAAAAAAATAACCGCCCGAAGGACGGGGCGCCAAGTTTGTCCAGCGCAAAAAGGCCACAAAAACGGGGTGGGCTATAGCCATGGGGGGTGGGGGCTGGCCAACTTCGTCCGCCGGACTCGGAATGCCGCGAGACTTTGGGAGGGGCCTCCGTGTACCAAACATAGGCAGCGGGCAAAGCCGCGCCCAAAAATAACCGCCCGAAGGCCGGGGCGCCAAGTTCGTCCAGCGCAAAAAGGCCACAAAAACGGGTGGGGTATAGCCTTTGGGGTTGGGGCTGGCCAACATCGTCCGCCGGACTCGGAATGCCGCGGAGACTTGGCGAGGGGCCCTCCATGTGCAAAAAAGAGGCCGCGGGAAAAACCCGCGCCCAAAAATAACCGCCCGAAGGCCGGGGGCGCCAAGTTCGTCCAGAGGAAAAAGGCCACAAAAACGGGGTGGGCTATAGCCTTGGGGGGGTGGGGCAGGCCAACTTCGTCCGACGGACTAGGAATGCCGCGAGACATTGCGAGGGGCCTCCGTGTACTAAACATAGGCCGCGGGCAAAGCCGCGCCCACAAATAACCGTCCGAAGGCCGGGGCGCTAAGTTCGTCCAGCGCAAAAAGGCCACAAAAACGGGTGGGCTATAGCCTTGGGGGGGTGGGGATGGCCAACTTCGTCCGCCGGACTCGGAATGCCGCGAGATTTTGCGAGGGGCCTCCGTTTGCCAAAAATTCGGACACGGGCAAACCCGCGCCCAAAAATAACCGCCGATGGCTGGGGCGCCAAGTTCGTCCAGCGGGAAAAAGGCCACAAAAACGGGTGGGCTATAGCCTTGGGGGGTGGGGCTGGCCAACTTCGTCCGCCGGACTCGGAATGCCGCGAGACTTGCGAGGGGCCTCCGTGTTGTGCCAAACATAGGCCATGCCCAAAGCCGCACCCAAAAATAACCACCCGAAGGCCGGGGCGCCAAGTTCGTCCAGCGCAAAAAAGGCCACAAAAACGGGGGTGGGCTATAGCCTTTGGGGGGTGGGGCTGGCCCACTTCGTCCGCCGGACTTGGAATGCCGCGAGACTTTGTGAGGGGCCTCCGTGTGCCAAACATAGTCCGTGGCCAAAGCCGCGCCCATAAATAACCGCCCGAAGGCCGGGGCGCCAAGTTCGTCCAGCGCAAAAAGGCCAGAAAAACGGGTGGGCTATAGCCTTGGGGGGGTGGGGCTGGCCAACTTCATCCGCCGGACTCGGGAATGCCATGAGACTTTGCAAGGGGCCTCCCTTGTGCCAAACATAGGCCGTTGGCAAAGCCGCGCCCAAAAATAACCGCCCGAAGGCCGGGGCGCCAAGTTCGTCCAGTGCAAAAATGCCACAAAAACGGGTGGGCTATAGCCTTGGGGGGTGGGGCTGGCCAACTTCGTCCGCCGGACTCGGAATGCCGCGAGACTTTGCGAGGGGCCTCCGTGGTGCCAAAAATAGGCCGCGGACGAAGCCGCGCCCAAAAATAACCGCCCGAAGGCTGGGGCGTCAAGTTCGTCCAGCACAAAACGGCCACAAAAACGGGTGGGCTATAGCCTAGGGGGGTGGGGCTGTCCAACTTCGTCCGCCGGAACTCGGAATGCCGCGAGACTTTACGAGGGCCTCCGTGTGCCAAACATCGGCCGCGGGCAAAGCCAGCGCCCAAAAATAACCGCCCGAAGGCCGGAGCGCCAAGTTCGTCCAGCGCAAAAAGGCCACAAATACGGGTGGGCTATAGCGTTGGGGGGTGGGGCTGGCCAACTTCGTCCGCCGGACTCGGAATGCCGCGAGACTTTATGAGGGGCCTCCGTGTGTGCCAAAAATAGGACCGCGGGGCAAACCCCGCGCCCAAAAATAACCGCCCGAAGGCCGGGGCGCCAAGTTTCCTCCAGCGCAAAAAATGCCACAAAAAACGGTGTGGGCTATAGCCTTTGGGGGGTGGGGCTGGCCAACTTCGTCCGCCGCACTCGGAATGCCGCGAGACTTTGCGAGGGGCCTCCGTCTACCAAACATAGACCGCGGGCAAAGCCGCTCCAAAAAATAACCTTCCGAAGGCCGGGGCGCCAAGTTCGTCCAGCGCAAAAAGTCCACAAAAACCGGTTGTGCTATAGACTTCGGGGGTGGGGCTGGCCGACTTTGTCCGCCGGACTCGGAATGCCGCGAGACTTTGCGAGGGGCCTCCATGTGCCAAAAATAGGCCGCGGACAAAACCGCGCCCAAAAATAACCGCCCGAAGGCCGGGGCGCCAAGTTCGTCCAGAGGAAAAAGGCCACAAAAACCGGTGGGCTATAGCCTTAGGGGGTGGGGCAGGCCAACTTCGTCCGCCGGACTAGGAATGCCGCGAGACATTGCGAGGGGCCTCCGTGTACTAAACATAGGCCGTGGGAAAAGCCTGCGCACAAAAATAACCTTCCGAAGGCCGGGGCGCTAAGTTCGTCCAGCGCAAAAAGGCCACAAAAACGGGTGGGCTATAGCCTTGGGGGGGTGGGGCCCGCCAACTTCGTCCGCCGGACTCGGAATGCCGCGAGACTTTGCGAGGGGCCTCCGTGTGCCAAAAATAGACCGCGGGAAAAGCCGCACCCAAAAATAACCACCCGAAGGCCGGGGCACCAAGTTCGTCCAGTGCAAAAAGGCCACAAAAACTGGGTGCGCTATAGCCTTGGGGGGTGGGGCTGGCCAACTTCGTCCGCCGGACTCGGAATGCCGCGAGACTTTGCGAGGGGCCTGCGTGTGCCAAACATAGGCCGCGCCCAAAAATAACCGCCCGAAGGCCGGGGCGCCAAGTTCGTCCAGCGCAAAAAGGCCACAAAAACGGGTGGGCTATAGCCTTGGAGGGTGGGGCTGGCCAACTTCGTCCGCCGGACTCGGAATGCCGCGAGACTTTATGAGGGGCCTCCGTGTGCCAAAAATAGACCGCGGGCAAACCCGCGCCCAAAAATAACCGCCCGAAGGCCGGGGCGCCAAGTTCGTCCAGCGCAAAAAGGCCACAAAAACGGGTGGGCTATAGCTTTTGGGGGTGGGGCTGGCCAACTTCGTCCGTCCGACTCGGAATGCCGCGAGACTTTGCGAGGGGCCTCCGTCTACCAAACATAGGCCGCGGGCAAAGCCGCGGCCAAAAATAACCTCCCGAAGGCCGGGGCACCAAGTTCGTCCAGCGCAAAAAGGCCACAAAAACCCGTGGGCTATAGACTTCGGGGGTGGGGCTGGCCGACTTCGTCCGCCGGACTCGGAATGCCGTGAGACTTTGCGAGGGGGCCTCCGTGTCCCAAAAATAGGCCGCGGACAAAACCGCGCCCAAAAATAACCGCCCGAAGGCCGGGGGCGCCAAGTTCGTCCAGCGCAAAAAGGCCACAAAAACGGGTGGGCTATAGCCTTTGGGGGTGGGGCTGGCCAACTTCATTCGTCCGACTCGGAATGCCGCGAGACTTTGCGAGGGGCCTCCGTCTACCAAACATAGGCCGCGGGCAATGCCGCGCCCAAAAATAACCTCCCGAAGGCCGGGGCGCGAAGTTCGTCCAGCGCAAAAAGGCCGCAAAAACCGGTGGGCTATAGACTTCGGGGGTGGGGCTGGCCGACTTCGTCCGCCGGACTCGGAATGCCGTGAGACTTTGCGAGGGGCCTCCGTGTCCCAAAAAATAGGCCGCGGGCAAAAACCGCGCCCAAAAATAACCGCCCGAAGGCCGGGGCGCCAAGTTCGTCCAGAGGAAAAAGGCCACAAAAACGGGGTGGGCTATAGCCTTAGGGGGTGGGGCAGGCCAACTTCGTCCGCCGGACTTGGAATGCCGCGAGACATTGCGAGGGGCCTCCGTGTACTAAACATAGGCCGCGGGCAAAGCCGCGCCCAAAAATAACCGTCCAAAGGCCGGTGGCGCCAAGTTCGTCCAGCGCAAAAAGGCCACAAAAACGGGGTGGGCTATAGCCTTGGGGGGTGGGGCTGGCCAACTTCATCCGCCGGACTCGGAATGCCGCGAGACTTTGCGAGGGGCCTCCATGTGCCAAAAATAGGCCGCGTACAAAACCGCGCCCAAAAATAACCGCCCGAAGGCCGGGGCGCCAAGTTCGTCCAGAGGAAAAAGGCCAGAAAAACGGGGTGCGCTATAGCCTTGGGGGGTGGGGCTGGCCAACTTCGTCCGCCGGACTCGGAATGCCACGAGACTTTGCGAGGGGGCCTGCGTGTGCCAAACATAGGCCGCGGCCAAAGCCGCGCCCGAAAATAACCGCCCGAAGGCCGGGGCGCCAAGTTCGTCCAGCGCAAAAAGGCCACAAAAACGGGTGGGCTATAGCCTTGGAGGGTGGGGCTGGCCAACTTCGTCCGCCGGACTCGGAATGCCGCGAGACTTTATGAGGGGGCTCCGTGTGCCAAAAATAGACCGCGGGCAAACCCGCGCCCAAAAATAACCGCCCGAAGGCCGGGGCGCCAAGTTCGTCCAGCGCAAAAAGGCCACAAAAACGGGTGGGCTATAGCATTTGGAGGTGGGGCTGGCCAACTTCGTCCGTCCGACTCGGAATGCCGCGAGACTTTGCGAGGGGCCTCCGTCTACCAAACATAGGCCGCGGGCCAAAGCCGCGCCCAAAAATAACCTCCCGAAGGCCGGGGCGCCAAGTTCGTCCAGCGCAAAAAGGCCACAAAAACCGGTGGGGCTATAGACTTCGGGGGTGGGGCTGGCCGACTTCGTCCGCCGGACTCGGAATGCCGTGAGACTTTGCGAGGGGACTCCGTGTCCCAAAAATAGGCCGCGGACAAAACCGCGCCCAAAAATAACCGCCCGAAGGCCGGGGGCGCCAAGTTCGTCCAGCGCAAAAAGGACACAAAAAGGGGTGGGCTATAGCCTTTGGGGGTGGGGCTGGCCAACTTCGTCCGTCCGACTCGGAATGCCGCGAGACTTTGCGAGGGGCCTCCGTCTACCAAACATAGGCCGCGGGCAAAGCCGCGCCCAAAAATAACCTCCCGAAGGCCGGGGCGCCAAGTTCGTCCAGCGCAAAAAGGCCACAAAAACCGGTGGGCTATAGACTTCGGGGGGTGGGGCTGGCCGACTTCGTCCGCCGGACTCGGAATCCCGCGAGACTTTGCGAGGGGCCTGCGTGTGCCAAACATAGGCCGCGGCCAAAGCCGCGCCCAAAAATAACCGTCCGAAGGCCGGGGCGCCAAGTTCGTCCAGCGCAAAAAGGCCACAAAAACGGGTGGGCTATAGCCTTGGAGGGTGGGGCTGGCCAACTTCGTCCGCCGGACTCGGAATGCCGCGAGACTTTATGAGGGGGCTCCGTGTGCCAAAAATAGACCGCGGGCAAACCCGCGCCCAAAAATAACCGCCCGAAGGCCGGGGCGCCAAGTTCGTCCAGCGCAAAAAGGCCACAAAAACCGGTGGGCTATAGACTTCGGGGGTGGGGCTGGCCGACTTCGTCCGCCGGACTCGGAATCCCGTGAGACTTTGCGAGGGGCCTCCGTGTCTCAAAAATAGGCCGCGGACAAAACCGCGCCCAAAAATAACCGCCCGAAGGCCGGGGCGCCAAGTTCGTCCAGAGGAAAAAGGCCACTAAAACGGGTGGGCTATAGCCTTAGGGGGGTGGGGCAGGCCAACTTCGTCCGCCGGACTAGGAATGCCGCGAGACATTGCGAGGGGCCTCCGTATACTAAACATAGGCCGCGGGCAAAGCCGCGCCCAAAAATAACCGTCCGAAGGCCGGGGCGCCAAGTTCGTCCAGCGCAAAAAGGCCACAAAAACGGGTGGGCTATAGCCTTGGGGGGTGGGGCTGGCCAACTTCATCCGCCGGACTCGGAATGCCGCGAGACTTTGCGAGGGGCCTCCATGTGCCAAAAATAGGCCGCGTACAAAACCGCGCCCAAAAATAACCGCCCGAAGGCCGGGGCGCCAAGTTCGTCCAGAGGAAAAAGGCCACAAAAACGGGGTGCGCTATAGCCTTGGGGGGTGGGGCTGGCCAACTTCGTCCGCCGGACTCGGAATGCCACGAGACTTTGCGAGGGGCCTGCGTGTGCCAAACATAGGCCGCGGCCAAAGCCGCGCCCAAAAATAACCGTCCGAAGGCCGGGGCGCCAAGTTCGTCCAGCGCAAAAAGGCCACAAAAACGGGGTGGGCTATAGCCTTGGAGGGTGGGGCTGGCCAACTTCGTCCGCCGGACTCGGAATGCCGCGAGACTTTATGAGGGGGCTCCGTGTGCCAAAAATAGACCGCGGGCAAACCCGCGCCCAAAAATAACCGCCCGAAGGCCGGGGCGCCAAGTTCGTCCAGCGCAAAAAGGCCACAAAAACATGTGGGCTATAGCCTTTGGGGGTGGGGCTGGCCAACTTCGTCCGTCCGACTCGGAATGCCGCGAGACTTTGCGAGGGGCCTCCGTCTACCAAACATAGGCCGCGGGCAAAGCCGCGCCCAAAAATAACCTCCCGAAGGCCGGGGCGCCAAGTTCGTCCAGCGCAAAAAGGCCACAAAAACCGGTGGGCTATAGACTTCGGGGGGTGGGGCTGGCCGACTTCGTCCGCCGGACTCGGAATCCCGTGAGACTTTGCGAGGGGCCTCCGTGTCCCAAAAATAGGCCGCGGACAAAACCGCGCCCAAAAATAACCGCCCGAAGGCCGGGGCGCCAAGTTCGTCCAGAGGAAAAAGGCCACTAAAACGGGTGGGCTATAGCCTTAGGGGGTGGGGCAGGCCAACTTCGTCCGCCGGACTAGGAATGCCGCGAGACATTGCGAGGGGGCCTCCCGTGTACTAAACATAGGCCACGGGCAAAGCCGCGCCCAAAAATAACCGTCCGAAGGCCGGGGCGCCAAGTTCGTCCAGCGCAAAAAGGCCACAAAATCGGGTGGGCTATAGCCTTGGGGGGTGGGGCTGGCCAACTTCATCCGCCGGACTCGGAATGCCGCGAGACTTTGCGAGGGGGCCTGCATGTGCCAAAAATAGGCCGTGTACAAAACCGCGCCCAAAAATAGCCGCCCGAAGGCCGGGGCACCAAGTTCGTCCAGAGGAAAAAGGCCACAAAAACGGGGTGCGCTATAGCCTTGGGGGGTGGGGCTGGCCAACTTCGTCCGCTGGACTCGGAATGCCACGAGACTTTGCGAGGGGCCTGCGTGTGCCAAACATAGGCCGCGGCCAAAGCCGCGCCCAAAAATAACCGTCCGAAGGCCGGGGCGCCAAGTTCGTCCAGCGCAAAAAGGCCACAAAAACGGGTGGGCTATAGCCTTGGAGGGTGGGGCTGGCCAACTTCGTCCGCCGGACTCGGAATGCCGCGAGACTTTATGAGGGGGCTCCGTGTGCCAAAAATAGACCGCGGGCAAACCCGCGCCCAAAAATAACCGCCCGAAGGCCGGGGCGCCAAGTTCGTCCAGCGCAAAAAGGCCACAAAAACGGGTGGGCTATAGCCTTTGGAGGTGGGGCTGGCCAACTTCGTCCGTCCGACTCGGAATGCCGCGAGACTTTGCGAGGGGCCTCCGTCTACCAAACATAGGCTGCGGGCAAAGCCGCGCCCAAAAATAACCTCCCGAAGGCCGGGGCGCCAACTTCGTCCAGCGCAAAAAGGCCACAAAAACCGGTGGGCTATAGACTTCGGGGGTGGGGCTGGCCGACTTCGTCCGCCGGACTCGGAATGCCGTGAGACCTTGCGAGGGGCCTCCGTGTTGTGCCAAAAATAGGCCGCGGACAAAACCGCGCCCAAAAATAACCGCCCGAAGGCCGGGGCGCCAAGTTCGTCCAGCGCAAAAAGGCCACAAAAACGGGTGGGCAATAGCCTTTGGAGGTGGGGCTGGCCAACTTCGTCCGTCCGACTCGGAATGCCGCGAGACGTTGCGAGGGGCCTCCGTCTACCAAACATAGGCCGCGGGCAAAGCCGCGCCCAAAAATAACCTCCCGAAGGCCGGGGCGCCAAGTTCGTCCAGCGCAAAAAGGCCACAAAAACCGGTGGGCTATAGACTTCGGGGGTGGGGCTGGCCGACTTCGTCCGCCGGACTCGGAATCCCCGTGAGACTTTGCGAGGGGCCTCCGTGTCCCAAAAATAGGCCGCGGACAAAACCGCGCCCAAAAATAACCGCCCGAAGGCCGGGGCGCCAAGTTCGTCCAGCGCAAAAAGGCCACAAAAACGGGTGGGCTATAGCCTTTGGAGGTGGGGCTGGCCAACTTCGTCCGTCCGACTCGGAATGCCGCGAGACTTTGCGAGGGGCCTCCGTCTACCAAACATAGGCCGCGGGCAAAGCCCGCGCCCAAAAAATAACCTCCCGAAGGCCGGGGCGCCAAGTTCGTCCAGCGCAAAAAGGCCATAAAAACCGGTGGGCTATAGACTTCGGGGGTGGGGCTGGCCGACTTCGTCCGCCGGACTCGGAATGCCGTGAGACTTTGCGAGGGGCCTCCGTGTCCCAAAAATAGGCCGCGGACAAAACCGCGCCCAAAAATAACCGCCCGAAGGCCGGGGCGCCAAGTTCGTCCAGCGCAAAAAGGCCACAAAAACGGGTGGGCTATAGCCTTTGGGGGTGGGGCTGGCCAACTTCGTCCGTCCGACTCGGAATGCCTGCGAGACTTTGCTAGGGGCCTCCGTATGCCAATAATAGACCGCGGGCAAAGCCGTACCCAAAAATAACCGCCCGAAGGCCGGGGCGCCAAGTTCGTCCAGCGCAAAAAGGCCACAAAAACGGGTGGGCTATAGCCTTTGGGGGTGGGGCTGGCCAACTTCGTCCGCCGGACTCAGAATGCCGTGAGACTTTGCGAGGGCCTCCGTGTGCCAAACATCGGCCGCAGGCAAAGCCGCGCCCAAAAATAACGGGCCCGAAGGACGGGGCGCCAAGTTCGTCCAGCGCAAGAAGGCCACAAAAACGGGTGGGCTATAGCCTTTGGGGGTGCGACTGGCCAACTTCGTCCGCCGGACACGGAATGCCGCGAGACTTTGCGAGGGGCCTCCGTCTACCAAACATAGGCCGCGGGCAAAGCCGCGCCCAAAAATAACCGCCCGAAGGCCGGGGCGCCAAGTTCGTCCAGCGCAAAAAGGCCACAAAAACGGGTGGGCTATAGACTTCGGGGGTGGGGCTGGCCGACTTCGTCCGCCGGACTCGGAATGCCGTGAGACTTTGCCAGGGGCCTCCGTGTGCCAAAAATAGGCTGCTGGAAAACCCGCGTCCACAAATAACCACCCGAAGGCCGGGGCGCCAAGTTCGTCCAGCGGAAAAAAGGCCACAAAAACGGGTGGGCTATAGCCTTGGAGGGTGGGGCTGGCCAACTTCGTCCGCGGGACTCGGAATGCCGCGAGACTTTGGGAGGGGCCTCCGTGTTCCAAACATAGGCCGCGGGCAAAGCCGCGCCCAAAAAATAACCGCCCGAAGGCCGGGGCGCCAAGTTCGTCCAGTGCAAAAAGGCCACAAAAACGGGTGCGCTATAACCTTGGGGGGGTGGGGCTGGCCCACTTCGTCCGCCGGACTCGGAATGCCGCGAGACTTTGCGAGGGGCCTGCATGTGCCAAACATAGGCCGCGGCCAAAGCCGCGCCCAAAAATAACCGCCCGAAGGCCGGGGCGCCAAGTTCGTCCAGCGGAAAAAGGCCACAAAACGGGTGGGCTATAGCCTTGGGGGGTGGGGCTGGCCAACTTCGTCCGCCGGACTCGGAATGCCGCGACACTTTGCGAGGGGCCTCCTTGTGCCAAAAATAGGCCACGGGCAAAGCCGCGTCCAAAAATAACCGCCCGAAGGCCGGGGCGCCAAGTTCGTCCAGCGGAAAAAGGCCACAAAAACGGGTGCGCTATAGCCTTGGAGGGTGGGGCTGGCCAACCCCCTCCGCCGGACTCGGAATGCCCCGAGACTTTGCGAGGGGTCTCCATGTGCCAAACATAGGCCGTGGCAGAAGCCGCGCCCAAAAATAACTGCCCGAAGGCCGCGGCGCCAAGTTCGTCCAGCGGAAAAAGGCCAGAAAAAACGGGTGGGCTATAGCCTTGGAGGGTGGGGCTGGCCAACTTCGTCCGGGGGACTCGGAATGCCGCGAGACTTTGGGAGGGGCCTGCGTGTGCCAAACATAGGCCGCGGCCAAAGCCGCGCCCAAAAATAACCGCCCGAAGGCCGGGGCGCCAAGTTCGTCCAGCGCAAAAAGGCCACAAAAACGGGTGGGCTATAGCCTTGGAGGGTGGGGCTCGCCAACTTCGTCCGCCGGACTCGGAATGCCGCGAGACTTTATGAGGGGCTCCGTGTGCCAAAAATAGACCGCGGGCAAACCCGCGCCCAAAAATAACCGCCCGAAGGCCGGAGCGCCAAGTTCATCCAGAGGAAAAAGGCCACAATAACGGGTGGGCTATAGCCTTGGGGGGTGGGGCAGGCCAACTTCGTCCGCCGGACTAGGAAAGCCGCGAGACATTGCGAGGGGCCTCCGTGTACTAAACATAGGCCGCGGGCAAAGCCCGCGCCCAAAAATAACTGCCCGAAGGCCGGGGCGCCAAGTTCGTCCAGCGCAAAATGGCCACAAAAACGGTTGGGCTATAGCCTTGGAGGGTGGGGCTGGCCAACTTCGTCCACCGGACTCGGAATGCCGCGAGACATTATGAGGGGCCTCTGTGTGCCAAAAATAGACTGCGGGCAAACCCGCTCCCAAAAATAAACTCCCGAAGTCGGGGGGCGCCAAGTTCGTCCAGCGCAAAAAGGCCACAAAAACGGGTGGGCTATAGCCTTTGGGGGTGGGGCTGGCCAACTTCGTCCGCCGGACTCGGAATGCCGCGAGACTTTGCGAGGGGCCTCCGTCTACCAAACATAGGCCGCGGACAAAGCCGCGCCCAAAAATAACCTCCCGAAGGCCGGGGCGCCAAGTTCGTCCAGTGCAAAAAGGCCACAAAAACCGGTCGGCTATAGACTTCGGGGGTGGGGCTGGCCGACTTCGTCCGCCGGACTCGGAATGCCGCGAGACATTGCGAGGGGGCCTCCGTGTGCCAAAAATAGACCGCGTGCAAAGCCGTGCCCAAAAATAACCGCCCGAAGGCCGGGGCGCCAAGTTCGTCCAGTGCAAAAAGGCCACAAAAACGGGTGCGCTATAACCTTGGGGGGTGGGCTGGCCCACTTCGTCCGCCGGACTCGGAATGCCGCGAGACTTTGCGAGGGGCCTGCATGTGCCAAACATAGGCCGCGGCCAAAGCCGCGCCCAAAAATAACCGCCCGAAGGCCGGGGCGCCAAGTTCGTCCAGCGGTAAAAGGCCACAAAAACGGGTGGGCTATAGCCTTGGAGGGTGGGGCTGGCCAACTTCGTCCGCGGGACTCGGAATGCCGCGAGAGTTTGGGAGGGGGCCTCCGTGTTCCAAACATAGGCCGCGGGCAAAGCCGCGCCCAAAAATAACCGCCCGAAGGCCGGGGAGCCAAGTTCGTCCAGCGCAAAGAGGGCACAAAAACGGGTGGGCTATAGCCTTGGGGGGTGGGGCTGGCCAACTTCGTCCGCCGGACTCAGAATGCCGTGAGACTTTCCGAGGGCCTCCGTGTGCCAAAACATCGGCCGCGGGTAAAGCCGCGCCCCAAAAATAACGGCCCGAAGGCCGGGGCGCCAAGTTCGTCCAGCGCAAAAAGGCCACAAATACGGGTGGGCTATAGCCTTGGGGGGGTGGGGCTGGCCGACTTCGTCCGCCGGACTCGGAATGCCGCGAGACTTTGCGAGGGGCCTCCGTGTGCCAAAAATGCGCCGTGGGAAAAGCCGCGGGCAAAGCCGCGAAAAAAATAACCGGCCGAAGGACGGGGCGCCAAGTTCGCCCAGCGCAAAGAGGCCACAAAAACGGGTGGGCTATAGCCCTGGGGGGTGGGGCTGGCCAACTTCGTCCGCCGGGCTTGGAATGCCACGAGACTTTGCGAGGGGCCTCCGTGTGCCAAAAATAGCCCACTGCCAAACCCGCGTCCAAAAATAACCACCCGAAGGCCGGGGTGCCAAGTTCGTCCAGCGGAAAAAGGCCACAAAAACGGGTGGGCTATAGCCTTGGAGGGTGGGGCTGGCCAACTTCGTCCGCGGGACTCGGAATGCCGCGAGACTTTGGGAGGGACCTCCGTGTTCCAAACATAGGCCGCGGGCAAAGCCGCTCCCAAAAATAACCCCCCGAAGGCCGGGGAGCCAAGTTTGTCCAGCGGAAAAAGGCCACAAAAACGGGTGGGCTATAGCCTTGGGGGGGTGGGGCTGGCCCACTTCGTCCGCCGGACTCGGAATGCCGCGAGACTTTGCGAGGGGACTCTGTGTGCCAAAAATAGGACTCTGTGCCCAAAAGCCGCGCCAAAAAATAACTGCCCGAAGGCCGGGGGCGCCATGTTCGTCCAGCGGAAAAAGGCCACAAAACGGGTGGGGCTATAGCCTTGGGGGGTGGGGCTGGCCAACTTCGTCCGCCGGACTCGGAATGCCGCGAGACTTTGCGAGGGGCCTCCTTGTGCCAAAAATAGGCCGCGGGCAAAGCGGCGCCCAAAAATAACTGCCCGAAGGCCGGGGCGCCATGTTCGTCCTGCGGAAAAAGGCCACAAAAACGGGTGGGCTATAGCCTTGGAGGGTGGGGCTGGCCAACCTCGTCCGCGGGACTCGGAATGCCGCGAGACTTTGGGAGGGACCTCCGTGTTCCAAACATAGGCCGCGGGCAAAGCCGCTCCCAAAAATAACCGCCCGAAGGCCGGGGCGCCAAGTTTTTCCAGCGGAAAAAGGCCACAAAAACGGGTGGGCTATCGCCTTGGGGGGTGAGTCTGGCCAACTTCAGCCGCCGGACTCGGAATGCCGCGAGACTTTGCGAGGGGGACTCCGTGTGCCAAAAATAGGCCGCGGGTAAAGCCGCGCCCAAAAATAACCGCCCGAAGCTGGGGTACCAAGTTCGTCCAGCGGAAAAAGGCCACAAAAACGGGTGGGCTATAGCCTTGGGGGGTGGGGCTGGCCAAGTTCGTCCGCCGGACTCGGAATGCCGCGACACTTTGCGAGGGGCCTCCCTTGTGCCAAAAATAGGCCACGGGCAAAGCCACGTCCAAAAATAACCGCCCGAAGGCCGGGGCGCCAACTTCGTCCAGCGGAAAAAAGGCCACAAAAACGGGTGGGCTATAGCCTTGGAGGGTGGGGCTTGCCAACCTCTTCCGCCGGACTCGGAATGCCCCGAGACTTTGCGAGGGGTCTCCATGTGCCAAACACAGGCTGCGGCAGAAGCCGCATCCAAACATAACCGCCCGAAGGCCGGGGCGCCAATTTCGTCCAGCAGAAAAAGGCCACAAAAACGGGTGGGTATAGCCTTGGGGGGTGGGGCTGGCTAACTTCGTCCGCCGGACTCGGAATGCCGCGAGACTTTGCGAGGGGCTTCCGTGTGCCAAAAATAGGCCGCGGGCAAAGCCGCACACAAAAATAACCACCCGAAGGCCGGGGCGCCAAGTTCGTCCAGCGGAAAAAGGCCACAAAAACGGGTGGGCTATAGCCTTGGGGGGTGGGGCTGGCCAACTTCGTCCGCCGGACTCGGAATGCCGCGAGACTTTGCGAGGGGCCTCCTTGTGCCAAAAATAGGCCGCGGGCAAAGCGGCGCCCAAAAATAACTGCCCGAAGGCCGGGGCGCCATGTTCGTCCTGCGGAAAAAGGCCACAAAAACGGGTGGGCTATAGCCTTGGAGGGTGGGGCTGGCCAACCTCGTCCTCCGGACTCGGAATGCCCCGAGACTTTCCGAGGGGCCTCCGTGTGCCAAAAATATTCCCCGGGCAAAGCCGCGTCCAAAAATAACCGCCAGAAGGCCGGGGTGCCAAGTTTTTTCCAGCGGAAAAAGGCCACAAAAAACGGGTGGGCTATCGCCTTGGGGGGTGAGTCTGGCCAACTTCAGCCGCCGGACTCGGAATGCCGCGAGACTTTGCGAGGGGACTCCGTGTGCCAAAAATAGGCCGCGCCCAAAGCCGCGCCCAAAAATAACAGCCCGAAGGCCGGGGGCGCCAAGTTCGTCCAGCGGAAAAAGGCCACAAAACGGGTGGGCTATAGCCTTGGGGGGTGGGGCTGGCCAAGTTCGTCCGCCGGACTCGGAATGCCGCGACACTTTGCGAGGGGCCTCCTTGTGCCAAAAATAGGCCACGGGCAAAGCCACGTCCAAAAATAACCCGCCCGAAGGCCGGGGCGCCAAGTTCGTCCAGCGGAAAAAGGCCACAAAAACGGGTGGGCTATAACCTTGGGGGGTGGGGCTGGCCAACTTCGGCCGCTGGACTCGGAATGCCGTGAGACTTTGCGAGGGGCCTCCGTTTACCAAAAATAGGCCGCGGACAAAGCCGCGCCCAAAAATAACTGTCCGAAGGTCGGGGCGCCAAGTTCGTCCAGCGGAAAAAGGCCACAAAAACGGGTGGGTTATAGCCTTGGGGGGTGGGGCTGGCCAACGTCGTCCGCCGGACTAGGAATGCCGCGAGACTTTGCGAGGGGCCTCCGTGTATTAAAAATAGGCCGCGGGCAAAGCCGCGCCCAAAAATAACCGTCCGAAGGCCGGGGCGCTAAGTTCGTCCAGCGGAAAAAGGCCACAAAAACGGGTGGGCTATAGCCTTGGGGGGTGGGGCTGGCCAACTTCGTCCGCCGGACATGGAATGCCGCGAGACTTTGCGAGGGGCCTCCGTATACCAAACATAGGCCGCGGGCAAAGCGGCGCCCAAAAATAACAGCCCGAACGCCGGGGCGCCAAGTTCGTCCAGCGCAAAATGGCCACAAAAACAGGTGGGCTATAGCCTTGGGGGTTTGGGCTGGCCAACTTCGTCCGCCGGACTCGGAATGCCGCG
>BTHF01000112.1:0-55344 GCA_033242345.1 Citrus unshiu
GAATAGAACGAAGGATAATAATGAATAGAAAGTAATGAATGGCCTGGGTCGTGTATCAATGGTCACTCGCTGGTAGAAGAGAAGGTTCCCTCGGAACAATTATTTATTTCAAGGCGCCTCGTCTCTTAAAAAAAAAAAGAGGAAGTGGGGGGAGAAATGGCAAGAAGGTATTGGAACATCCATTTGGAAGAGATGATAGAAGCAGGAATTCATTTTGGTCATGGTACTCGGAAATGGAATCCTAGAATGGCACCTTATATATCTGCAAAACATAAAGGTATTCAAATTACAAATCTGACTAGGGGACGGGACCTTCGGGCGCTTATTTTTGGGCGCGGCACTGCCCGCGGCCTATTTTTGGCACACGGAGGCCCCTCGGAAAGTCTGGCCCCATTCCGAGTCCGGCGGACGAACTTGGCCAGCCCCTCCCCCCAAGGCAATAGCCCCCCTTTTTTGGGCATTTTTGCGGCGGATGAACTTGGGGACGGGACCTTCGGGCGCTTATTTTTGGACGCGGCAGTGCCCGCGGCCTATTTTTGGCACACGGAGGCCCCTCGCAATGTCTGGCCCCATTCCGACTCCGGCGGATGAACTTGGCAAGCCCCTCCCCCCAAGGCTATAGCCCACCCGTTTTTTGGGCATTTTTACGGCGGACGAACTTGGGGACGGGACCTTCGGGCGCTTATTTTTGGCGCGGCAGTGACCGCGGCCTATTTTTGCCACACGGAGGCCCCTCGTAAAGGCTGGCCCCATTCCGAGTCCGGCGGACGAACGTGGCCAGCCCCTCCCCCCAAGGCTATAGCCCACCTGTTTTTTGGGCATTTTTGCGGCGGATGAACTTGGCCAGCCCCTCCCCCCAAGGCTATAGCCCACCCGTTTTTTGGGCATTTTTGCGGCGGACGAACTTGGGGACGGGACCTTCGGTCGCTTATTTTAGGGCGCGGCAGTGCCTGCGGCCTATTTTTGGCACACGGAGGCCCCTCGCAAACTCTGGCCCCATTCCAAGTCCGGCGGACGAACTTGGCGAGCCCCTCCCCCCAAGGCTATAGCCCACCCGTTTTTTGGGCATTTTTGCGGCGGAGGAACTTGGGGACGGGACCTGTCGGGCACTTATTTTTGGGTGCGGCAGTGCCCGCAGCCTATTTTTGGCACACGGAGGCCCCTCGCAAAGTCTGGCCCCATTCCGAGTCCGGCGGACGAAGTTGGCCAGCCCCTCCCCCCAATGCCATAGCCCACCCATTTTTTGGTCATTTTGCGGCGGACGAACTTGGGGACGGGACCTCCGGGCACTTATTTTTGGGTGCGGCAGTGCCCGCGGCCTATTTTTGGCACACGGAGGCCCCTCGCAAAGTCTGGCCCCATTCTGAGTCCGGCGGACGAACATGGCCAGCCCCTCCCCCCAAGGCTATAGCCCACCCGATTTTTGGGCTTTTTGCGGCGGACGAACTTGGGTACGGGACCTTCGGGTGCTTATTTTTGGGCGCGGCAGTGCTTGCGGCCAATTTTTGGCACACGGAGGCCCCTCGCAAAGTCTGGCCCCATTCCGAGTCCGGCGGACGAAGTTGGCCAGCCCCTCCCCCCAATGCCATAGCCCACCCATTTTTTGGTCATTTTTGCGGCGGACGAACTTGGGGACGGGACCTCCGGGGCACTTATTTTTGGGTGCGGCAGTGCCCGCGGCCTATTTTTGGCACACGGAGGCCCCCTCGCAAAGTCTGGCCCCATTCTGAGTCCGGCGGACGAACATGGCCAGCCCCTCCCCCCAAGGCTATAGCCCACCCGATTTTTGGGCTTTTTGCGGCGGACGAACTTGGGTACGGGACCTTCGGGTGCTTATTTTTGGGCGCGGCAGTGCTTGCGGCCAATTTTTGGCACACGGAGGCCCCTCGCAAAGTCTGGCCCCATTCCGAGTCCGGCGGACGAACTTGGCCAGGCCCTCCCCCCGAGGCTATAGCCCACCCATTTTTTTGGAATTTTTGCGGCGGACGAACTTGGGGACGGGACCTCCGGGGCACTTATTTTTGGGTGCGGCAGTGCCCGCGGCCTATTTTTGGCACACGGAGGCCCCTCGCAAAGTCTGGCCCCATTCTGAGTCCGGCGGACGAACATGGCCAGCCCCTCCCCCAAGGCTATAGCCCACCCTATTTTTGGGCTTTTTGCGGCAGACGAACTTGGGGACGGGACCTTCGGGGCGCTTATTTTTGGGTGCGGCTGTGCCTGCAGCCTATTTTTGGCACACGGAGGCCCCTCGCAAAGTCTGGCCCCATTGCGAGTCCGGCGGACAAACTTGGCCAGCCCCCTCCCCCCAAGGCTATAGCCCACCCATTTTTTGGACATTTTTTGCGACGGACGAACTTGGGGATGGGACCTTCGGACGCGGGTAGTGCCCGGGGCCTATTTTTGGCACACAGAGGCCCCTCGCAAATTCTGGCCCCATTTCGAGTCCGGCGGACGAACTTGGCCAGCCCCTCCACCCAAGGCTATAGCCCACCCGTTTTTTGGGCATTTTTGCGGCGGGACGAACATGGGGACGGGACCTTCGGGCGGTTATTTTTGGGCGCGGCAATGTCCGCGGCCTATTTTTGGCACACGGAGGACCCTCACAAAGTTTGGCCCCATTCCGAGTGCGGCGGACGAACTTGGCCAGCCCCTCCCCCCTAGGCTATAACCCACCCGTTTTTTTGGGCATTTTTGTGTCGGACGAACTTGGGGACGGGACCTTTGGGCCCTTATTTTTGGGCGTGGCAATGTCCGCGGCCTATTTTTGGCACAAGGAGGCCCCTCGTAAAGTCTGGCCCCATTCCGAGTCCGGGCGGACGAACTAGGCCAGCCCCTCCCCCCAAGGCTATAGCCCACCCGTTTTTTGGGCATTTTTGCGGCAGACGAACTTGGGGTCGAGACCTGCGGGTGCTTATTTTTGGGCGCGGCAGTGCCCGCCCCCTATTTTTGGCACACGGAGGCCCCTCGCAAAGTCTGGCCCCATTCCGAGTCCGGCGGATGAACTTGGCCAGCCCCTCCCCCCAAGGCTATAGCCCACCCGTTTTTTGGGCATTTTTGCACGGATGAACTTGGGGACGGGACCTTCAGGCACTTATTTTTGGGCGTGGCAGTGCCCGCGGCCTATTTTTGGCACACGGAGGCCCCTCACAAAGTCTGGCCCCATTCCGAGTCCGGCGGACGAAACTTGGCCAGCCCCTCCCCCCAAGGCTATAGCCCACCCGTGTTTTGGGCATTTTTACGGAGGACGAACTTGGGGACGGGACCATCAGGCACTTATTTTTGGGCGCGGCAGTGTCCGCGGCCTAATTTTGGCACACGGAGGGCCCTCGCAAAGTCTGGCCCCATTCCGAGTCCGGCGGACGAACTTGGCCAGCCCCTCCCCCCCAAGGCTGTGGCCCACCCGTTTTTTTGGCATTTTTGCGGCGGACGAACTTGGGGACGGGACCTTCGTGTGCTTATTTTTGGGCACGGCAGTGGCCGCAGCCTATTTTTGGCACACAGAGGCCCCTCGCAAAGTCTGGCCCCATTCCAAGTCCGGCGGACGAACTTGGCCAGCCCCTCCCCCCAAGGCTATAGCCCACCCATTTTTTGGGCATTTTTGCGCGGATGAACTTGGGGACGGGACCTTCGGTCGCTTATTTTTGGGCGCGGCAGTGCCCGCGGCCTATTTTTGGCACACGGAGGCTCCTCGCAAAGTCTGGCCCATTTCCGAGTCCGGCGGACGAACATGGGGACGGAACCTTTCGGGCGCTTATTTTTGGGCGCGGCAGTGCCCGCGGCCTATTTTTGGCTCACGGAGGCCCCTCGCAGAGTCTGGCCCCATTCTGAGTCCCGCGGGACGAACTTGGCCAGCCCCTACCCCTAATGCTATAGCCTACCCGTTTTTTGGGCATTTTTGCGGCAGACGAACTTGGGGACGGGACCTTCGGGGGCTTATTTTTGGGTACGGCAGTGCCCGCGGCCTATTTTTGCACACGGAGGCCCCTCGCAAAGTCTGGCCCCATTCCGAGTCCGGCGGACGAACTTGGCCAGCCCCTCCCCCCAAGGCTATAGACCACCCCCTTTTTTGGGCATTTTTGCGGGCGGACGAACTTGGTGATGGGACCTTCGGGCGCGGCAGTGCCCGCGGCCTGTTTTTGGCTCACAGAGGCCCCTCATAAAGTCTGGCCCCGTTCCGAGTCCGGCGGATGAACTTGGCCAGCCTCTCCCCCCAAGGCTATATCCCACCCGTTTTTTGGGCATTTTTGCGGCGGACGAACTTCGGGACGGGACCTTCGGGCACTTATTGTTGGACGCGGCAATACCCGCGGCCTATTTTTGGCACACGGAGGGCCACTCGCAAAGTCTGGCCCCATTCCGAGTCCGGGCGAACGAACTTGGCCAGCCCCTCCCCCCAAGGCTATAGCCCACCCGTTTTTTGGGCAATTTTGCTGTGGACGAACTTGGGGACGGGACCTTCGGGCACTTATTTTTGGGTGCGGCAGTGCCTGCGGCCTATTTATGGCACACGGAGGCCCCTCGCAAAGTCTGGCCCCGTTCCGAGTCCGGCGGACGAACTTGGCCAGCCTCTCCCCCCAAGGCTATAGCCCACCCGTTTTTTGGGCATTTTTGCGGCGGACGAACTTGGGGACGGGACCTTCGGGCGCTTATTTTTGGATGCGGCAGTGCCCGCGGCCTATTTTTGGCACACGGAGGCCCTCGCAAAGTCTGGCCCCATTCCGAGTCCGGCGGACGAACTTCGCCATCCCCTTCCCCCAAGGCTATAGCCCACCCTTTTTTGGGCATTTTTGCGGCGGACGAACTCGGGGACAGGACCTTCGGGCGCTTATTTTTGGGCGCGGCAGTGCCTGCGGCCTATTTTTGGCACACGGAGGCCCCTCGCAAAGTCTGGCCCCATTCCGAGTCCGGCGGACGAACTTGTCCAGCCCCTCCCCCCAAGGCTATAGCCCACCCGTTTTTTTGGGCAATTTTGCTGTGGACGAACTTGGGGATGGGACCTTCGGGCACTTATTTTTGGGTGCGGCAGTGCCCGCGGCCTATTTATGGCACACGGAGGCCCCTCGCAAAGTCTGGCCCCATTCCGAGTCCGGCGGACGAACTTGGCCAGCCTCTCCCCCAAGGCTATAGCCCACCCGTTTTTTGGGCATTTTTGCGGCGGACGAACTTGGGGGACGGGACCTTCGGGCGCTTATTTTTGGACGCGGTAGTGCCCGCGGCCTATTTTTGGCACACGGAGGCCCCTTGCAAAGTCTGGCCCCATTCCGAGTCGGGCGGACGAACTTGGCCAGCCCCTCCCCCCAAGGCTATAGCCCACCCGTTTTTTGGGCACAGGTGTTAGAAGTGCGTTCGCTTGATTCAATATCGATGAACCTAGAAAAGAGAGTTGAGGGTTGGAACGCGAGTATAACAAGAATTCTTGGGATTCCCTTGGGATTCTTGATTGGTGCTGAGCTAACTATAGTGCAAAGTCATATCTCTTTGGTTAATAAGATCCAAAAGGTTTATCGATCGCAGGGGGTGCAGATCCATTATAGGCATATAGAAATTATTGTACGTCAAATAACATCAAAAGTTTTAGTTTCCGAAGATGGAATGTCTAATATTTTTTTACCCAGCGAACTGATTGGATTGTTACGAGCGGAACGAATGGGGCGCGCTTTGGAAGAAGTGATCTGTTATCGAGCTACCTTATTGGGAATAACGAGAGCGTCTCTGAATACTCAAAGTTTTATATCCGAAGCAAGTTTTCATGAACCACGCGAGTTTTAGCAAAAGTTGCTCTCCGAGGTCGTATTGATTGGTTGAAAGGCCTGAATGAAAACGTTGTTCTGGGGGGGATAATACCAGTCGGTACCGGATTCAAAGGATTAGTCCACTGTTCAAGCCAGCATAACACATTCTTTTGGAAAGACAAAAAGGGAATTTATTCGGGGGGGAAATGAGAGATATTTTCTTACACCACAAAGAATTATTTGACTCGTGCATTTCAACGACTTTCCATGATACATCAGAGCACAATTGCTTAGAGGGTTTAATGAGTCCTAGGAGCGAATTCTTTTAACTATTTGTGATCATTTGATTTTTTAATGCTACGAAAAGAAAGAGAATAATGAATAGAACGAAGGATAATAATGAATAGAAAGTAATGAATGGCCTGGGTCGTGTATCAATGGTCACTCGCTGGTAGAAGAGAAGGTTCCCTCGGAACAATTATTTATTTCAAGGCGCCTCGTCTCTTAAAAAAAAAAAGAGGAAGTGGGGGAGAAATGGCAAGAAGGTATTGGAACATCCATTTGGAAGAGATGATAGAAGCAGGAATTCATTTTGGTCATGGTACTCGGAAATGGAATCCTAGAATGGCACCTTATATATCTGCAAAACATAAAGGTATTCAAATTACAAATCTGACTAGGGGACGGGACCTTCGGGCGCTTATTTTTGGGCGCGGCACTGCCCGCGGCCTATTTTTGGCACACGGAGGCCCCTCGGAAAGTCTGGCCCCATTCCGAGTCCGGCGGACGAACTTGGCCAGCCCCTCCCCCCAAGGCAATAGCCCCCCTTTTTTGGGCATTTTTGCGGCGGATGAACTTGGGGACGGGACCTTCGGGCGCTTATTTTTGGACGCGGCAGTGCCCGCGGCCTATTTTTGGCACACGGAGGCCCCTCGCAATGTCTGGCCCCATTCCGACTCCGGCGGATGAACTTGGCAAGCCCCTCCCCCCAAGGCTATAGCCCACCCGTTTTTTGGGCATTTTTACGGCGGACGAACTTGGGGACGGGACCTTCGGGCGCTTATTTTTTGGCGCGGCAGTGACCGCGGCCTATTTTTGCCACACGGAGGCCCCTCGTAAAGGCTGGCCCCATTCCGAGTCCGGCGGACGAACGTGGCCAGCCCCTCCCCCCAAGGCTATAGCCCACCTGTTTTTTGGGCATTTTTGCGGCGGATGAACTTGGCCAGCCCCTCCCCCAAGGCTATAGCCCACCCGTTTTTTGGGCATTTTTGCGGCGGACGAACTTGGGGACGGGACCTTCGGGCGCTTATTTTTGGGTGCGGCAGTGCCCGCGGCCTATTTTTGGCACACGGAGGCCCCTCGCAAAGTCTGGCCCCATTCCGAGTCCGGCGGACGAACTTCGCCATCCCCTCCCCCCAAGGCTATAGCCCACCCGTTTTTTGGGCATTTTTACGGCGGACGAACTTGGGGACGGGACCTTCGGGCAGTTATTTTTGGCGCGGCAGTGCCCGCGGCCTATTTTCGGCACAAGGAGGCCCCTCGCAAAGTCTGGCCCCATTCCGAGACAGGCGGACGAACTTGGCCAGCCCCTCCCCCCAAGGCTATAGCCCACCCGTTTTTTTGGGCATTTTTGCGGCGGACGAACTTGGGGATGGGACCTTCGGGCGCTTATTTTTGGTCGCGGCAGTGACCGCGGCCTATTTTTGCCACACGGAGGCCCCTCGCAAAGGCTGGCCCCATTCCGAGTCCGGCGGACGAACGTGGCCAGCCCCTCCCCCCAAGGCTATACCCCACCTGCTTTTTGGGCATTTTTGTGGCCGATGAACTTGGCCAGCCCCTCCCCCCAAGGCTATAGCCCACCCATTTTTTGGGCATTTTTGCGGCGGTCGAACTTGGGGACGGGCCCTTCGGGTGCTTATTTTTGGGCGCGGCAGTGCCCGCGGACTATTTTTGGGCACACGGAGGCCCCTCGCAAAGTTTGGCCCCATTCCGAGTCCGGCGGACGAACTTGGCCAGCCCCTCCCCCCAAGCCACAGCCCAACCGTTTTTTGGGCATTTTTGCGGCGGACGAACTTGGGGCGGGACCTTCGGGCGCTTATTTTTGGGCATGGCAGTGCCCGCGGCCTATTTTTGGGCACACGGATGCCCATCGCAAAGTCTGGCCCCATTCTGAGTCCGGCGGACGAACTTGGCCAGCCCCTCCCCCCAAGGCTATAGCCTAGCCGTTTTTTGGACATTTTTGCGGCGGACAAACTTGGGGACGGGACCTTCGGGCCCTTATTTTTGGGCGCGGCAGTGCCCGCGGTCTATTTTTGGCACACGGAGGCCCCTCGCAATGTCTGGCCCCATTCCGACTCCGGCGGACGAACTTGGCAAGCCCCTCCCCCCAAGGCTATAGCCCACCCGTTTTTTGGGCATTTTTACGGCGGACGAACTTGGGGGACGGGACCTTCGGGCGCTTATTTTTGGGGTGCGGCAGTGCCCGCGGCCTATTTTTGGCACACGGAGGCCCCTCGCAAAGTCTGGTCCCATTCCGAGTCCAGCGGATGAACTTGGCCAGCCCCTCCCCCAAGGCTACAGCCCACCCGTTTTTTGGGCATTTTTGCGGCGGATGAACTTGGGGACGGGACCTTCGGGTGCTTATTTTTGGGCGCGGCAGTACCCGCGCCCTATTTTTGGCACACGGAGGCCCCTCGCAAAGTCTGGCCCCATTCCGAGTCCGGCGGACGAACTTGGCCAGCCCCTCCCCCCAAGGCTATAGCCCACCTGTTTTTTAGGCATTTTTGCGGCGGACGAACTTGGGGACGGGACCTTCGGGCACTTATATTTGGGAACGGCAGTGCCAGCTGCCTATTTTTGGAACAAGGAGGCCCCTCGCAAAGTCTGGCCCCATTCCGAGTCCGGCGGACGAAGTTGGCCAGCCCCTCCCCCCAAGGCTATAGCCCACCCTTTTTTTGGGCATTTTTGCGGCGGACGAACTTGGGGACGGGACCTTCGGGCACTTATATTTGGGCACGGCAGTGCCAGCTGCCTATTTTTGGAACAAGGAGGCCCCTCGCAAAGTCTGGCCCCATTCCGAGTCCGGCGGACGAACTTGGCCAGCCCCTCCCCCCAAGGCTATAGCCCACCTGTTTTTTAGGCATTTTTGCGGCGGACGAACTTGGGGACGGGACTTTCGGGCACTTATATTTGGGCACGGCAGTGCCAGCTGCCTATTTTTGGAACAAGGAGGCCCCTCGCAAAGTCTGGCCCCATTCCGAGTCCGGCGGACGAACTTGGCCAGCCCCTCTCCCCAAGGCTATAGCCCACCCGTTTTTTGGGCATTTTTGCGGCGGACGAACTTGGGGACGGGACCTTCCGGCCCCTATTTTTCTGTGCAGCAGTGCCCGTGGCCTATTTTTGGCACACGGAGGCCCCTCGTAAAGTCTGGCCCCATTCCTAGTCCGGCGGACGAACTTGGCCAGCCCCTCTCCCGAATGCTATAGGCTACCCGTTTTTTGGGCATTTTAGCGCCGGACAGACTTGGGGACGGGACCTTCGGGTGCTTATTTTTGGGCACGGCAGTGCACGTGCCCTATTTTTGGCACACGGAGGCCCCTCGCAAAGTCTGGCCCCATTCCGAGTCCAGCGGACGAACTTGGCCAGCCCCTCACCCCAAGGCTATAGCCCACCCGTTTTTTGGGCATTTTTGCGGCGGACGAACTTGGGGACGGGACCTTCGGGCGCTTATTTTGGTCGCGGTAGTGCCCGCGGCCAATTTTCGGCACACAGAGGCCCCTCGCAAAGTTTGTCCCCATTCCTAGTCCGGCGAACGAAGTTGGCCAGCCCCTCCCCCCAAGGCTATAGCCCACCCGTTTTTTGGGCATTTTTGCGGTGGACGAGCTTGGGGATGGGACCTTCGGGCGCGGCAGTGCCCGTGGCCGATTTTTGGCACACGGAGGCCCCTCGCAAAGTCTGGCCCCATTCCGAGTCCGGCGGACGAACTTGGCCAGCCCCTCCCCCCACGGATATAGGCTACCCGTTTTTTGGGCATTTTAGTGCCGGACGGACTTGGGGACGGGACCTTCGGGTGCTTGTTTTTGGGCGCGGCAGTGCCCGCGGCCTATTTTTGGCACACGGAGGCCGCTCGCAAAGTCTGGCCCCATTCCGAGTCCGGCGGACGAACTTGGCCAGCCCCTCCCCCGAAGGCTATAGCCCACCCATTTTTTGGGCATTTTTGCGGCGGACGAACTTGGGGACGGGACATTCGGGTGCTTATTTTTGGTCGCGGCAGAGCCCGCGGCCTCTTTTCGGCACACGGAGGCCCCTCGCAAAGCCTGTCCCCATTCCGAGTCCGACGGACGAACTTGGCCAGCCCCTCCCCCCAAGGCTATAGCCCACCTGTTTTTTGGGCATTTTTGCGGCGGAGGAACTTCGGGATGGGACCTTCGGGGGCTTATTTTTGGGCGCGACAGTGCCCGCGGCCTATTTTTGTCACACGGAGGCCCCTCGGAAAGCCTGGCCCATTCCGAGTCCGGCGGACGAACTTGGCCAGCCCCTCCACCCAAGGCTATAGCCCACCCGTTTTTTGGGCATTTTTGCGGCGGACGAACTTGGGGACGGGACCTTTGGGCGCTTATTTTTGGGCATGGCAGTGCCCACGGCCTATTTTTGGCACACGGAGGCCCCTCGCAAAGTCTGGCTCCATTCCGAGTCCGGCGGACGAACTTGGCCAGCCCCTCCCCCCAAGGCTATAGCCCACCCGTTTTTTGGGCATTTTTACGGCGGATGAACTTGGGGACGGACCTTCAGGCGCTTATTTTTGGGCGCGGCAGTGCCCATGGCCTATTTTTGGCGCACGGAGGCCCCTCGCAAAGTCTGGCCCCATTCCGAGTCCAGCGGACGAACTTGGCCAGCCCCTCACCCCAAGGCTATAGCCCACCCATTTTTTGGGCATTTTTACGGCGGACGAACTTGGGGACGGGACCTTCGGGCGCTTATTTTGGTCGCGGTAGTGCCCGCGGCCTATTTTCGGCATACGGAGGCTCCTCGCAAAGTCTGGCCCCATTCCTAGTCCGGCGGACGAAGTTGGCCAGCCCCTCCCCCCAGGGCTATAGCCCACCCGTTTTTTGGTCATTTTTGCGGCGGACGAACTTGGGGACGGGATCTTCGGGCACGGCAGTGGCCCCGGCCTATTTTTGGCAGACAGAGGCCCCTTGCAAAGTCTGGCCGCATTCCGAGTCCGACGGACGAACTTGGCCAGCCCCTCCCCCCAAGGCTATAGCCCACCCGTTTTTTGGGCATTTTTGCGGCGGACGAACTTGGGGACGGGACCTTCGGGTGCTTATTTTTGAGTACGGGCAGTGCCCGCGGCCTTTTTTTAGGACACGGAGGCCCTCGCAAAGTCTGCCCCATTCCGAGTCCGGCGGACGAACTTGGCCAGCCCCTCCCCCCAAGGCTATAGCCCACCCGTGTTTTGGGCATTTTTGCGGCGGATGAACTTGGGGACGGGACCTTCGGGCGCGGCAGTGGTCGCGGCCTACTTTTTGGCACATAGAGGCCCCTCGCAAAGTCTGGCCCCATTCCGAGTCCGGCGGACGAACTTGGCCAGCCCCTCCCCCCAAGGCTATAGCCCACCCGTTTTTTGGGCATTTTTGCGGCGGAAGAACTTTGGGACGGGAACTTCGGGCGCTTATTTTTGGGTGCGGCAGTGCCCGCGGCCAATTTTTGGCACACGGAGGCCCCTCGTAAAGTCTGGCCCCATTCCGAGTCCGGCGGACGAACTTGGCCATCCCCTCCCCCCAAGGCTATAGCCCACCCGTTTTTTGGGCATTTTTGCGGCGGACGAACTTTGGGACGGGACCTTCGGGAACTTATTTTTGGGCACGGCAGTGCCCGCGGCCTATTTTTGGCACACGGAGGCCCCTCGCAACGGTTGGCCCCATTCCGAGTCCGGTGGACGAACTTGGCCAGCCCCTCCCCCCAAGGCTATAGCCCACCCGTTTTTTGGGCATTTTTGCGGCGGGACGAACATGGGGACGGGACCTTAGGGCGCTTATTTTTAGGCGCGGCAGTGCCCACGGCCTATTTTTGGCAGACGGAGGCCCCTCGCAAAGTCTGGCCCCATTCCTAGTCCGGCGGACGAAGTTGGCCAGCCCCTCCCCCCAAGGCTATAGCCCACCCGTTTTTTGGGCATTTTTGCGGTCGACGAACTTGGGGATGAGACCTTCGGGCGCGGGCAGTGCCCAATGCCTATTTTTGGCAAACGGAGACCCCTCCCAATGTCTGGCCCCATTCCAATCTGGCGGACGAACTTGGGGACGGGACCTTCTAGGGCGCTTTATTTTTGGGTGCGGCAGTGGCCCTGGCCTATTTTTGGCACCCAGATGCCCCTTGCAAAGTCTGGCCCCATTCCGAGTCCGACGGACGAACTTGGGCAGTCCCTCCCCCCAAGGCTATAGCCCACCCATTTTTTGGGTATTTTGCGGCGGACGAACTTGGGGACGGGACCTTGGGGCGCTTATTTTTGTGTACGGTAGTGCCCGCGGCCTTTTTTTTGCACACGGAGGCCCCTCGCAAAGTCTGCCCCATTCCGAGTCCGGCGGACGAAATTGGCCAGCGCCTCCCCCCAAGGCTATAGCCCACCCGTTTTTTGGGCATTTTTGCGGCGGAAGAACTTTGGGACGGGACGTTCGGGCACTTATTTTTGGGCGCGGCAGTGCCCGCGTCCTATTTTTGGCACACGGAGGCCCCTCGTAAAGTCTGGCCCCATTCCGAGTCCGGCGGACGAACTTGGCCAGCCCCTCCCCCCAAGGCTATAGTCCACTCGTTTTTTGGGCATTTTTACGGCGGAAGACCTTTGGGACGGGACCTTCGGGTGCTTATTTTTGGGTACGGCAGTGCCCGCGGCCTATTTTTGGCACACGGAGGCCCCTCGCAAAGTCTGGCCCCATTCCGAGTCCGGCGGACGAACTTGTCCAGCGCCTCCCCCCAAAGGCTATAGCCCACCCGTTTTTTGGGCATTTTTGCGGCGGTCAAACTTGGGGACGGGACCTTCGGGTGCTTATTTTTGGAGCAGCAGTGCCCGCGGCCTATTTTTGGCACACGGAGGCCCCTCGTAAAGTCTGGCCCCATTCCGAGTCCGGCGGACGAACTTGGCCAGCCCCTCCCCCAAGGCTATAGCCCACCCGTTTTTTGGCCATTTTTGCGGCGGACGAACTTGGGGACGAGATGTTCGGGTACTTATTTTTGGGCGCGGCAGTGCCCGCGGCCTAGTTTTGGCACACGGAGGCCCCTCGCAAAGTCTGGCCCCATTCCGAGTCCGGCAGACGAACTTGGCCAGCCCCTCCCCCTAAGGCTATAGCCCACCCGTTTTTTGGGCATTTTTTCGGCGGACGAAATTGGAGACGGGACGTTCGGAGTGCTTATTTTTGGGCGCGGCAGTGCCCGCGGTCTATTTTTGGCACACGGAGGCCCCTCGCAAAGTCTGGCCCCATTCCGAGTTCGCCGGACGAACTTGGCCAGCCCCTCCCCCCAAGGCTATAGCCGACCCGTTTTTTGGGCATTTTTGCGGCGGACGAACTTGGGGACGGGACCTTCGGGTGCATATTTTTGGGCGCGCCAGTGCCCGCAGCCTAGTTATGGCACACGGAAGACCCTCGCAAAATCTGGCCCCATTCCGAGTCCGGCGGACGAACTTGGCCAGCCCCTCCCCCCAAGGCTATAGCCCACCTGTTTTTTTGGGCATTTTTGCGGCGGACGAACTTGGGGACGGGACCGTCGGGCGCTTATTTTTGGGTAGGGTAGTGCCCGCATCCTATTTTTGGCACACGGAGGCCCCTCGTAAAGTCTGGCCCCATTCCGAGTCCGGCAGACGAACTTGGCCAGCCCCTCCCCTAAGGCTATAGCCCACCCGTTTTTTGGGCATTTTTGCGGCGGACGAACATGGGGACGGGACCTTAGGGCGCTTATTTTTAGGCGCGGCAGTGCCCACGGTCTATTTTTAGCAGACGGAGGCCCCACGCAAAGTCTGGCCCCATTCCTAGTCCGGCGGACGAAGTTGGCCAGCCCCTCCTCCCAAGGCTATAGCCCACCCGTTTTTTGGGCATTTTTGCGGCGGAAGAACTTTGGGACGGGAACTTCGGGCGCTTATTTTTGGGTGCGGCAGTGCCCGCGGCCTATTTTTGGCACACGGAGGCCCCTCGTAAAGTCTGGCCCCATTCCGAGTCCGGCGGACGAACTTGGCCATCCCCTCCCCCCAAGGTTATAGCCCACCCGTTTTTTGGGCATTTTTGCGGCGGACGAACTTTGGGACGGGACCTTCGGGCACTTATTTTTGGGCGCGGCAGTGCCCGCGGCCTATTTTTGGCACACGGAGGCCCCTCGCAAAGTCTGGCCCCATTCCGAGTCCGGCAGACGAACTTGGCCAGCCCCTCCCCCTAAGGCTTTAGCCCACCCGTTTTTTGGGCATTTTTACGGCGGGACGAACATGGGGACGGGACCTTAGGGCGCTTATTTTTAGGCGCGGCAGTGCCCACGGTCTATTTTTGGCAGACGGAGGCCCCTCGCAAAGTCTGGCCCCATTCCTAGTCCGGCGGACGAAGTTGGCCAGCCCCTCCCCCCAAGGCTATAGCCCACCCGTTTTTTGGGCATTTTTGCGGTCGACGAACTTGGGGATGGGACCTTCGGGCGCGGCAGTGCCCGCGGCCTATTTTTGGCAAACGGAGACCCCTCGCAATGTCTGGCCCCATTCCAAATCTGGCGGACGAACTTGGGGACGGGATCTTCGGGCGCTTATTTTTGGGTGCGGCAGTGGCCCTGGCCTATTTTTGGCACCCAGATGCCCCTTGCAAAGTCTGGCCCCATTCCGAGTCCGACGGACGAACTTGGGCAGTCCCTCCCCCCAAGGCTATAGCCCACCCATTTTTTGGGTATTTTGCGGCGGACGAACTTGGGGACGGGACCTTGGGGCGCTTATTTTTGTGTACGGTAGTGCCCGCGGCCTTTTTTTTGCACACGGAGGCCCCTCGCAAAGTCTGCCCCATTCCGAGTCCGGCGGACGAAATTGGCCAGCGCCTCCCCCCAAGGCTATAGCCCACCCGTTTTTTGGGCATTTTTGCGGCGGAAGAACTTTGGGACGGGACGTTCGGGCACTTATTTTTGGGCGCGGCAGTGCCCGCGTCCTATTTTTGGCACACGGAGGCCCCTCGTAAAGTCTGGCCCCATTCCGAGTCCGGCGGACGAACTTGGCCAGCCCCTCCATCAAGGCTATAGCCCACCCGTTTTTTGGGCATTTTTGCGGCGGACGAACAAGGGGACGGGACCTTCGGGCTCTTATTTTTAGGCGCGGCAGTGCCCACGGCCTATTTTTGGCACACGGAGGTCCTCGCAAAGTCTGGCCCCATTCCGAGTCCGGCGGATGAACATGGCCAGGCCCTCCCGCCAAGGCTATAGCCCACCCGTTTTTTGGGCATTTTTGCGGCGGACGAACTTGGGGACGGGACCTTCGGGCGCTTATTTTTGGGCGCGGCAGTGCCCGCGGCCTATTTTTTTCACACGGAGGCCCCTCGCAACGTCTGGCCCCATTCCGAGTCCGGCGGACGAACTTGGCCAGGCCCTCCCCCAAGGCTATAGCCCACCCGTTTTTTGGCCATTTTTGAGGCGGACGAACTTGGGGACGGGACCTTCGGGCGCGGCGGTGGCCCGGGGCCTAGTTTTAGTACACGGAGGCCCCTCGCATAGTCTGGCCACATTCCGAGTCCGGCGGACGAACTTGGCCAACCCCTCCCCCAAGGCTGTAGCCCACCCATTTTTTGGGCATTTTTGCGGCGGACGAACTTAGGGACGGGACCTTCGGGCACTTATTTTTGGGCGGGGCAGTGCCCGCGGTCTATTTTTGGCCCACGGAGGCCCCTCGCAAAGTCTGGCCCCATTTCGAGTCCGGCGGACGAACTTGGCCAGCCCCTCCCCCAAGGCTATAGTCCACTCGTTTTTTGGGCATTTTTGCGGCGGAAGACCTTTGGGACGGGACCTTCGGGTGCTTATTTTTGGGTGCGGCAGTGCCCGCGGCCTATTTTTGGCACACGGAGGCCCCCTCGCAAAGTCTGGCCCCATTCCGAGTCCGGTGGACGAACTTGTCCAGCGCCTCCCCCCAAGGCTATAGCCCACCCGTTTTTTGGGCATTTTTGCGGCGGTCGAACTTGGGGACGGGACCTTCGGGTGCTTATTTTTGGAGCGGCAGTGCCCGCGGCCTATTTTTGGCACACGGAGGCCCCTCGTAAAGTCTGGCCCCATTCGAGTCCGGCGGACGAACTTGGCCAGCCCCTCCCCCCAAGGCTATAGCCCACCCGTTTTTTGGGCATTTTTTGCGGCGGAAGAACTTTGGGACGGGACGTTCGGGCACTTATTTTTGGGCGCGGCAGTGCCCGCGTCCTATTTTTGGCACACGGAGGCCCCTCGTAAAGTCTGGCCCCATTCCGAGTCCGGCGGACGAACTTGGCCAGCCCCTCCCCCCAAGGCTATAGCCCACCCGTTTTTTGGGCATTTTTGCGGCGGACGAACATGGGGACGGGACCTTCGGGCTCTTATTTTTAGGCGCGGCAGTGCCCACGGCCTATTTTTGGCACACGGAGGTCCTCGCAAAGTCTGGCCCCATTCCGAGTCCGGCGGATGAACATGGCCAGGCCCTCCCGCCAAGGCTATAGCCCACCCGTTTTTTGGGCATTTTTGCGGCGGACGAACTTGGGGGACGGGACCTTCGGGCGCTTATTTTTGGGCGCGGCAGTGCCCGCGGCCTATTTTTTTCACACGGAGGCCCCTCGCAAAGTCTGGCCCCATTCCGAGTCCGGCGGACGAACTTGGCCAGGCCCTCCCCCAAGGCTATAGCCCACCCGTTTTTTGGCCATTTTTGAGGCGGACGAACTTGGGGACGGGACCTTCGGGCGCGGCGGTGCCCGGGGCCTAGTTTTAGTACACGGAGGCCCCTCGCATAGTCTGGCCACATTCCGAGTCGGCGGACGAACTTGGCCAACCCCTCCCCCCAAGGCTGTAGCCCACCCATTTTTTGGGCATTTTTGCGGCGGACGAACTTAGGGACGGGACCTTCGGGCACTTATTTTTGGGCGGGGCAGTGCCCGCGGTCTATTTTTGGCCCACGGAGGCCCCTCGCAAAGTCTGGCCCCATTTCGAGTCCGGCGGACGAACTTGGCCAGCCCCTCCCCCCAAGGCTATAGTCCACTCGTTTTTTGGGCATTTTTGCGGCGGAAGACCTTTGGGACGGAACCTTCGGGTGCTTATTTTTGGGTGCGGCAGTGCCCGCGGCCTATTTTTGGCACACGGAGGCCCCTCGCAAAGTCTGGCCCCATTCCGAGTCCGGCGGACGAACTTGTCCAGCGCCTCCCCCCAAGGCTATAGCCCACCCGTTTTTTTGGGCATTTTTGCGGCGGTCGAACTTGGGGACGGGACCTTCGGGTGCTTGTTTTTGGAGCGGCAGTGCCCGCGGCCTATTTTTGGCACACGGAGGCCCATCGTAAAGTCTGGCCCCATTCCGAGTCGGCGGACGAACTTGGCCAGCCCCTCCCCCCCAAGGCTATAGCCCACCCGTTTTTTGGGCATTTTTGCGGCGGAAGAACTTTGGGACGGGACGTTCGGGCACTTATTTTTGGGCGCGGCAGTGCCCGCGTCCTATTTTTGGCACACGGAGGCCCCTCGTAAAGTCTGGCCCCATTCCGAGTCCGGCGGACGAACTTGGCCAGCCCCTCCCCCCAAGGCTATAGCCCACCCGTTTTTTGGGCATTTTTGCGGCGGACGAACAAGGGGACAGGACCTTCGGGCTCTTATTTTTAGGCGCGGCAGTGCCCACGGCCTATTTTTGGCACACGGAGGTCCTCGCAAAGTCTGGCCCCATTCCGAGTCCAGCGGATGAACATGGCCAGGCCCTCCCGCCAAGGCTATAGCCACCCGTTTTTTGGGCATTTTTGCGGCGGACGAACTTGGGGACGGGACCTTCGGGCGCTTATTTTTGGGCGCGGCAGTGCCCGCGGCCTATTTTTTTCACACGGAGGCCCCTCGCAAAGTCTGGCCCCATTCCGAGTCCGGCGGACGAACTTGGCCAGGCCTTCCCCCAAGGCTATAGCCCACCCGTTTTTTGGCCATTTTTGAGACGGACGAACTTGGGGACGGGACCTTCGGGCGCGGCGGTGCCCGGGGGCCTAGTTTTAGTACACGGAGGCCCCTCGCATAGTCTGGCCACATTCCGAGTCCGGCGGACGAACTTGGCCAACCCCTCCCCCCAAGGCTGTAGCCCACCCATTTTTTGGGCATTTTTGCGGCGGACGAACTTAGGGACGGGACCTTCGGGCACTTATTTTTGGGCGCGGCAGTGCCCGCGGTCTATTTTTGGCCCACGGAGGCCCCTCGCAAAGTCTGGCCCCATTTCGAGTCCGGCGGGACGAACTTGGCCAGCCCCTCCCCCCAAGGCTATAGTCCACTCGTTTTTTGGGCATTTTTGCGGCGGAAGACCTTTGGGACGGGACCTTCGGGTGCTTATTTTTGGGTGCGGCAGTGCCCGCGGCCTATTTTTGGCACCACGGAGGCCCCTCGCAAAGTCTGGCCCCATTCCGAGTCCGGCGGACGAACTTGTCCAGCGCCTCCCCCCAAGGCTATAGCCCACCCGTTTTTTGGGCATTTTTGCGGCGGTCGAACTTGGGGACGGGACCTTCGGGTGCTTATTTTTGGAGCGGCAGTGCCCGCGGCCTATTTCTGGCACACGGAGGCCCCTCGTAAAGTCTGGCCCCATTCCGAGTCCGGCGGACGAACTTGGCCAGCCCCTCCCCCCAAGGCTATAGCCCACCCGTTTTTTGGGCATTTTTGCGGCGGAAGAACTTTGGGACGGGACGTTCGGGCACTTATTTTTGGGCGCGGCAGTGCCCGCGTCCTATTTTTGGCACACGGAGGCCCCTCGTAAAGTCTGGCCCCATTCCGAGTCCGGCGGACGAACTTGGCCAGCCCCTCCCCCCAAGGCTATAGCCCACCCGTTTTTTGGGCATTTTTGCGGCGGACGAACAAGGGGACGGGACCTTCGGGCTCTTATTTTTAGGCGCGGCAGTGCCCACGGCCTATTTTTGGCACACGGAGGTCCTCGCAAAGTCTGGCCCCATTCCGAGTCCGGCGGATGAACATGGCCAGGCCCTCCCGCCAAGGCTATAGCCCACCCGTTTTTTGGGCATTTTTGCGGCGGACGAACTTGGGGACGGGACCTTCGGGCGCTTATTTTTGGGCGCGGCAGTGCCCGCGGCCTATTTTTTTCACACGGAGGCCCCTCGCAAAGTCTGGCCCCATTCCGAGTCCGGCGGACGAACTTGGCCAGGCCCTCCCCCAAGGCTATAGCCCACCCGTTTTTTGGCCATTTTTGAGGCGGACGAACTTGGGGACGGGACCTTCGGGCGCGGCGGTGCCCGGGGCCTAGTTTTAGTACACGGAGGCCCCTCGCATAGTCTGGCCACATTCCGAGTCCGGCGGACGAACTTGGCCAACCCCTCCCCCCAAGGCTGTAGCCCACCCATTTTTTGGGCATTTTTTGCGGCGGACGAACTTAGGGACGGGACCTTCGGGCACTTATTTTTGGGCGCGGCAGTGCCCGCGGTCTATTTTTGGCCCACGGAGGCCCCTCGCAAAGTCTGGCCCCATTTCGAGTCCGGCAGACGAACTTGGCCAGCCCCTCCCCCCAAGGCTATAGTCCACTCGTTTTTTGGGCATTTTTGCGGCGGAAGACCTTTGGGACGGGACCTTCGGGTGCTTATTTTTGGGTGCGGCAGTGCCCGCGGCCTAATTTTGGCACACGGAGGCCCCTCGCAAAGTCTGGCCCCATTCCGAGTCCGGCGGACGAACTTGTCCAGCGCCTCCCCCCAAGGCTATAGCCCACCCGTTTTTTGGGCATTTTTGCGGCGGTCGAACTTGGGGACGGGACCTTCGGGTGCTTATTTTTGGAGCGGCAGTGCCCGCGGCCTATTTTTGGCACATGGAGGCCCCTCGTAAAGTCTGGCCCCATTCCGAGTCCGGCGGACGAACTTGGCCAGCCCCTCCCCCAAGGCTATAGCCCACCCGTTTTTTGGGCATTTTTGCGGCGGAAGAACTTTGGGACGGGACGTTCGGGCACTTATTTTTGGGCGCGGCAGTGCCCGCGTCCTATTTTTGGCACACGGAGGCCCCTCGTAAAGTCTGGCCCCATTCCGAGTCCGGCGGACGAACTTGGCCAGCCCCTCCCCCCAAGGCTATAGCCCACCCGTTTTTTGGGCATTTTTGCGGCGGGACGAACAAGGGGACGGGACCTTCGGGCTCTTATTTTTAGGCGCGGCAGTGCCCATGGCCTATTTTTGGCACACGGAGGTCCTCGCAAAGTCTGGCCCCATTCCGAGTCCGGCGGGATGAACATGGCCAGGCCCTCCCGCCAAGGCTATAGCCCACCCGTTTTTTGGGCATTTTTGCGGCGGACGAACTTGGGGACGGGACCTTCGGGCGCTTATTTTTGGGCGCGGCAGTGCCCGCGGCCTATTTGTTTCACACGGAGGCCCCTCGCAAAGTCTGGCCCCATTCCGAGTCCGGCGGACGAACTTGGCCAGGCCCTCCCCCAAGGCTATAGCCCACCCGTTTTTTGGCCATTTTTGAGGCGGACGAACTTGAGGACGGGACCTTCGGGCGCGGGCGGTGCCCGGGGCCTAGTTTTAGTACACAGAGGCCCCTCGCATAGTCTGGCCACATTCCGAGTTCGGCGGACGAACTTGGCCAACCCCTCCCCCCAAGGCTGTAGCCCACCAATTTTTTGGGCATTTTTGGCGGCGGACGAACTTAGGGACGGGACCTTCGGGCACTTATTTTTGGGCGCGGCAGTGCCCGCGGTCTATTTTTGGCCCACGGAGGCCCCTCGCAAAGTCTGGCCCCATTTCGAGTCCGGCGGACGAACTTGTCCAGCCCCTCCCCCCAAGGCTATAGTCCACTCGTTATTTTGGGCATTTTTGCGGCGGAAGACCTTTGGGACGGGACCTTCGGGTGCTTATTTTTGGGTGCGGCAGTGCCCGCGGCCTATTTTTGGCACACGGAGGCCCCTCGCAAAGTCTGGCCCCATTCCGAGTCCGGCGGACGAACTTGTCCAGCGCCTCCCCCCAAGGCTATAGCCCACCCGTTTTTTGGGCATTTTTGCGGCGGTCGAACTTGGGGACGGGACCTTCGGGTGCTTATTTTTGGAGCGGCAGTGCCCGCGGCCTATTTTTGGCACACGGAGGCCCCTCGTAAAGTCTGGCCCCATTCCGAGTCCGGGCGGACGAACTTGGCCAGCCCCTCCCCCCAAGGCTATAGCCCACCCGTTTTTTGGCCATTTTTGCGGCGGACGAACTTGGGGACGAGACCTTCGGGCGCTTATTTTTGGGGCAAGGCTGTGCACGCGGCCTATTTTTGGTACACGGAGGCCCCTCGCAAAGTCTGGCCCCATTCCGTGTCCGGCGGACGAACTTGGCCAGCCCCTTCCCCCAAGGCTATAGCCCACCCGTTTTTTGGGCATTTTTGCGGCGGACGAACTTGGGGACGGGACCTTCGGGCACTTATTTTTGGACGCGGCAGTGCCCGCGGCCTATTTGTGTCACACGGAGGCCCCTCGCAAAGTCTGGCCCCAATCCGAGTCCGGAGGACGAACTTGGCCAGCCCTCCGCCCAAGGCTATAGCCCACACGATTTTTGGCCATTTTTGCGGTAGACGAACTTGGGGACGGGACCTTCGGGCACTTATTTTTGGGCGCGGCAGTGCCCGTGGCCTATTTTTGGCACACGGAGGCTCCTCGCAAAGTCTGGCCCCATTCCGAGTCCGGCGGACGAACTTGGCCAGCCCCTCCCCCCAAGGCTACAGCCCACCCATTTTTTGGGCATTTTTGCGGCGGACGAACTTGGGGACGGGACCTTCGTGCGCGGCAGTGCCCGTGGCCTATTTGTGGCACACGGAGGCCCCTCGCAAAGTCTAGCCCCATTCCGAGTCCGGAGGACGAACTTGGCCAGCTCCTCCCCCCAAGGCTATAGCCCACCCGATTTTTGGCCATTTTTGCAGTGGGACGAACATGGGGACGGGATCTTCGGGCACTTATTTTTGGGCGCGGCAGTGCCCGTGGCCTATTTTTGGCACACGGAGGCTCCTCGCAAAGTCTGGCCCCATTCCGAGTCCGGCGGACGAACTTGGCCAGCCCCTCCCCCCCAAGGCTATAGCCCACCCATTTTTAGGGCATTTTTGCGGCGGGACGAACTTCGGGATGGGACCTTCGGGTGCTTATTTTTGGGCGCGGCAGTGCCTGTAGCCTATTTTTGGCACATGGAGGCCCCTCGTAAAGTTTGGCCCCATTCCGAGTCCGGCAGACGAACTTGGCCAGCCCCTCCCCCCAAGGCTATAGCCCACCCGTTTTTTGGGCATTTTTGCGGCGGAAGAACTGGGGGATGGGACCTTCGGGCGGTTATTTTTGGGCGCGGCAGTGCCCGCGCCTATTTTTGGCACACAGAGGCCCCTCGCAAAGTCTGGCCCCATTCCGAGTCCGGCGGACGAACTTGGCCAGCCCCTCCCCCCAAGGCTATAGCCCACCCGTTTTTTGGGCATTTCTGAGGCGGACGAACTTGGGCACGGGACCTTCGGGCGCTTATTTTTGGGCGCGGCAGTGCCCGCGCCCTATTTTTGGCACACAGAGGCCCCTCGCAAAGTCTGGCCCCATTCCGAGTCCGGCGGACGAACTTGGCCAGCCCTCCCCCCAAGGCTATAGCCCACCCGTTTTTTGGGAATTTTTGCGGCGGACGAACTTTGGGACGGGACCTTTGGGAACTTATATTTGGGTGCGGCAGTGCCCGAAGCCTATTTTTGGCACACGGAGGCCCCTCGCAAAGTCTGGCCCCATTCGGAGTCCGGCGGACGAACTTGGCCAGCCCCTCCCGCCAAGGCTATAGCCACCCGTTTTTTGGGCATTTTTTCGGCGGACGAACTTGGAGACGGGACCTTTGGGCACTTATTTTTGGGCGCGGCAGTGCCCGTGGCCTATTTTTGGCACAAGGAGGCCCCTTGCAAAGTCTGGCCCCAATTCTGAGTCCGGCGGACGAACTTGGCCAGCCCCTCCACCCAAGGCTATAGCCCACCCATATTTTGGGCATTTTTGCGGCGGACGAACTAGGGGACGGGACCTTCGGGTGCTTATTTTTGGACGCGGCAGTGCCCGCGGCCTATTTTTGGCACAAGGAGGCCCCTCGCAAAGTCTGGCCTGATTCCGAGTCCGGCGGACGAACTTGGCCGGCCCCTCCCCCCAAGGCCATAGCCCACCCGTTTTTGGGCATTTTTGCGGCGGATGAACTTGGGGATGGGACCTTCGGGTGCTTATTTTTGGGCGCGGCAGTGGCTGCAGCCTATTTTTGCCACACGGATGCCCCTCGCAAAGTCTGGCCCCATTCCGAGTCCGGCGGACGAACTTGGCCACCCCCTCCCCCCAAGGCTGTAGCCCACCCGTTTTTTGGGCATTTTTGCGGCGGACGAACTTGGGGACGGGACCTTCGGGCACTTATTTTTGGGCGCGGATGTGCCCGCGGCCTATTTTTGGCACAAGGAGGCCCCTCGCAAAGTCTGGCCCGATTCCGAGTCCGGCGGACGAACTTGGCCGGCCCCTCCCCCCAAGGCTATAGCCCACCCGTTTTTTTGGGCATTTTTGCGGCGGACGAACTTGGGGACGGGACCTTCGGGCATTTATTATTGGGTGCGGCAGTGCCCGTGGCCTATTTTTGCCACACGGACGCCCCTCGCAAAGTCTGGCCCCATTCCGAGTCCGGCGGACGAACTTGGCCACCCCCTCCCCCCAAGGCTGTAGCCCACCCCGTTTTTTGGGCATTTTTGCGGTGGACGAACTTGGGGACGGGACCTTCGGGCACATATTTTTGGGCGCGGATGTGCGCGGCGGCCTATTTTTGGCACAAGGAGGCCCCTCGCAATGTCTGGCCCGATTCCGAGTCCGGCGGACGAACTTGGCCGGGCCCCTCCCCCCAAGGCTATAGCCCACCCGTTTTTTGGGCATTTTTGCGGCGGATGAACTTGGGGACGGGACCTTCGGGTGCTTATTTTTGGGCGTGGCAGTGGCTGCAGCCTATTTTTGCCACACGGACGCCCCTCGCAAAGTCTGGCCCCATTCCGAGTCCGGCGGACGAACTTGGCCACCCCCTCCCCCCAAGGCTGTAGCCCACCCGTTTTTTGGGCATTTTTGCGGCGGACGAACTTGGGGACGGGACCTTCGGGCACTTATTTTTGGGCGCGGATGTGCCCGCGACCTATTTTTGGCACACGGAGGCCCCTTACAAAGTCTGGCCCCATTCCGAGTCCGGCAGACGAACTTGGCCAGCCCCTCCACCCAAGGCTATAGCGCACCCGTTTTTTGGGCAGTTTTGCGGCGGACGAACTTGGGGGACGGGACTCTTCGGGCATTTATTATTGGGTGCGGCAGTGCCCGTGGCCTATTTTTGGCACACGGAGGCCCCTCGCAAAGTCTGGCCCCATTCCGAGTCCGGCGGACAAACTTGGCCAGCCCCTCCCCCCAAGGCTATAGCCCACCCGTTTTTTTGGACATTTTTTGCGGCGGACGAACGAACATGGGGACGGGACCTTCGGGTACTTATTTTTGGATGCGGCAGTGACCGCGGCCTATTTGTGGCACACAGAGGCCCCTCGCAAAGTCTGGCCCCATTCCGAGTCCGGAGGACGAACTTGGCCAGCCCCTCCGCCCAAGGCTATAGCCCACACGATTTTTGGCCATTTTTGGCACACGGAGGCCCCTCACAAAGTCTGGCCCGATTCCGAGTCCGGCGGACGAACTCGGCCGGCCCCTCCCCCCAAGGCTATAGCCCACCCGTTTTTTGGGCATTTTTGCGGCGGACGAACTTGGGGACGGGACCTTCGGGCACTTATTTTTGGGCGCGGATGTGCCCGCGACCTATTTTTGCACACGGAGGCCCCTTACAAAGTCTGGCCCCATTCCGAGTCCGGTGGACGAACTTGGCCAGCCCCTCCACCCAAGGCTATAGCCCACCCGTTTTTTGGGCATTTTTGCGGCGGACGAACTAGGGGACGGGACCTTCGGGTGCTTATTTTTGGGCGCGGCAGTGCCCGCGGCCTATTTTTGGCACAAGGAGGCCCCTCGCAAAGTCTGGCCCGATTCCGAGTCCGGCGGACGAACTTGGCCGGCCCTCCCCCCAAGGCTATAGCCCCACCCGTTTTTTGGGGCATTTTTGCGGCGGATGAACTTGGGGACGGGACCTTCGGGCGCTTATTTTTGGGCGCGGCAGTGCCCGCGACCTATTTTTGGCACACAGAGGCCCCTCGCAAAGTCTGGCCCCATTCCGAGTCCGGCGGACGAACTTGGCCAGCCCCTCCACCCAAGGCTATAGCCCACCCGTTTTTTGGGCAGTTTTGCGGCGGACGAACTTGGGGACGGGAACCTTCGGGCATTTATTATTGGGTGCGGCAGTGCCCGTGGCCTATTTTTGGCACACGGAGGCCCCTCGTAAAGTCTGGCCCCATTCCGAGTCCGGTGGACCGAACTTGGCCAGCCCCTCAACCCAAGGCTATAGCCCACCCGTTTTTTGGGCATTTTTGCGGCGGACGAACTAGGGGACGGGACCTTCGGGTGCTTATTTTTGGACGCGGCAGTGTCCGCGGCCTATTTTTGGCACAAGGAGGCCCCTCGCAAAGTCTTGGCCCGATTCCGAGTCCGGCGGACGAACTTGGCCGGCCCCTCCCCCCAAGGCTATAGCCCACCCGTTTTTTGGGCATTTTTGCGGCGGATGAATTTGGGGACGGGACCTTCGGGCGCTTATTTTTGGGCGCGGCAGTGCCCCGCGACCTATTTTTGGCACACAGAGGCCCCTCGCAAAGTCTGGCCCCATTCCGAGTCCGGCGGACGAACTTGGCCAGCCCCTCCACCCAAGGCTATAGCCCACCCATTTTTTGGGCAGTTTTGCGGCAGACGAACTTGGGGACGGGACCTTCGGGCATTTATTATTGGGTGCGGCAGTTGCCCGTGGCCTATTTTTGGCACACGGAGGCCCCTCGCAAAGTCTGGCCCCATTCCGAGTCCGGCGGGACGAACTTGGCCGGCCCCTCCCCCCAAGGCTATAGCCCACCCGTTTTTTGGGCATTTTTGCGGCGGACGAACTTGGGGACGGGACCTTCGGGCATTTATTATTGGGTGCGGCAGTGCCCGTGGCCTATTTTTGGCACACGGAGGCCCCTCGTAAAGTCTGGCCCTATTCCGAGTCCGGCGGACGCACTTGGCAAGCCCCTCCCCCCAAGGCTATTGCCCACCCGTTTTTTGGGCATTTTTGCGGCGGACGAACTTGGGGACGGGACCTTCGGGCGCTTATTTTTGGGCGCGGCAGTGCCCGCAGCATTTTTTTGGCACACGGAGGCCCCTCGTAAAGTCTGGCCCCATTCCGAGTCCGGCGGACGAACTTGGCCAGACCCTCCCCCCAAGGCTATAGCCCACCCGTTTTTTTGGGAATTTTTGCGGCGGACGAACTTTGGGACGGGACCTTCGGGAACTTATTTTTGGGTGCGGCAGTGCCCGCAGCCTATTTTTGGCACACGGAGGCCCCTCGCAAAGTCTGGCCCCATTCTGAGTCCGGCGGACGAACTTGGCCAGCCCCTCCACCCAAGGCTATAGCCCACCCATATTTTGGGCATTTTTGTGGCGGACGAACTAGGGGACGGGACCTTCGGGTGCTTATTTTTGGGCGCGGCAGTGCCCGCGGCCTATTTTTGGCACAAGGAGGCCCCTCGCAAAGTCTGGCCTGATTCCGAGTCCGGCGGACGAACTTGGCCGGCCCCTCCCCCAAGGCTATAGCCCACCCGTTTTTTGGGCATTTTTGCGGTGCACGAACTTGGGGACGGGACCTTCGGGCGCTTATTTTTTGGGTATGGCAGTGCCCGCGGCATATTTTTGGTACACGGACGAACTTGGAGACGGGACCTCCGGGCTTTTATTTTTGCGTGCAGCAGTGCCCGCGGCCTATTTTTGGCACACGGAGGCCCCTCGCAAAGTCATGCCACATTCCGAGTCCGGCGGACGAACTTGGCCAGCCCCTCCGCCCAAGGGTATAGCCCACCCGTTTTTTGGGGATTTTTGCGGCGGACGAACTTGGGGACGGGACCTTCGGGTGCTTATTTTTTGGCGTGGCAGTGCCCGTGGCCTATTTTTGGCACACGGAGGCCCCTCGCAAAGTCTGGCCCCATTCCGAGTCCGGCGGACGAACTTGGCCAGCCCCTCCCCCCAAGGTTATAGCCCAGCCATTTTTTGGGAATTTTTGCAGCGTACGAACTTGGGGACGGGACCTTCGGGCAATTATTTTTGGGTGCGGCAGTGCCTGCGGCCTATTTTTGGCACACGGAGGCCCCTCGCAAAGTCTGGCCCCATTACGAGTCTGGCGGACGAACTTGGCCAGCCCCTCCCCACAAGGCTATAGCCCACCCGTGTTTTGGGCATTTTTGCGGTGCACGAACTTGGGGACAGGACCTTCGGGCGCTTATTTTTGGGTACGGCAGTGCCCGCGGCATATTTTTGGTACACGGACGAACTTGGAGACGGGACCTCCGGGCTTTTATTTTTGCGTGCAGCAGTGCCCGCGGCCTATTTTTGGCACACGGAGGCCCCTCGCAAAGTCATGCCACATTCCGAGTCCGGCGGACGAACTTGGCCAGCCCCTCCGCCCAAGGGTATAGCCCACCCATTTTTGGGCATTTTTGCGGCGGACGAACTTGGGGACGGGACATTCGGGTGCTTATTTTTGGGCGCGGCAGTGCCCGCGGCCTATGTTTGGCACACGGAGGCCCCTCGCAAAGTTTGGCCCCATTACGAGTCCGGCGGACGAACTTGGCCAGCCCCTCCCCCCAAGGCTATAGCCCACCCATTTTTTGGGCATTTTTGCAGCGGACGAACTAGGGGACGGGACCTTCGGGCGCTTATTTTTGGGCGTTGCAGTGTCCAAGCCCTATTTTTTGGCACACGGAGGCCCCTCGCAAAGTCAGGCCACATTCCGAGTCCGGCGGACGAACTTGGCCAGCCCCTCCGCCCAAGGGTATAGCCCACCCATTTTTTGGGCATTTTTGCGGCGGACGAACTTGGGGACGGGACATTCGGGCGCTTATTTTTGGGCGCGGCAGTGCCCGCGGCCTATTTTTGGCACACAGAGGCCCCTCGCAAAGTCTGGCCCCATTCCGAGTCCGGCGGACGAACTTGGCCAGCCCCTCCCCCCAAGGCTATAGCCCACCCATTTTTTTGGGCATTTTTGCGGCGGACGAACTTGGTGACGGGACCTTTGGGGCGCGGCAGTGACCGCGGCCTATTTTTTGGCACACGGAAGCCCCTCACAAAGTCAAGCCCCATTCCGAGTCCGGCGGACGATACTTGGCCAGCCCGTCCCCCCAAGGCTATAGCCCACCCGTTTTTTGGGCATTTTTGCGGTGGACGAACTTGGCCAGCCCCTCCGCCCAAGGGTATAGCCCACCATTTTTTGGGCATTTTTGCGGCGGTACGAACTAGGGGACGGGACATTCGGGCGCTTATTTTTGGGCGCGGCAGTGCCCGCGGCCTATTTTTGGCACACGGAGGCCCCTCGCAAAGTCTGGCCCCATTCCGAGTCCGGCGGACGAACTTGGCCGGCCCCTCCCCCCAAGGCTATAGCCCACCCATTTTTTGGGCATTTTTGTGGCGGACAAACTTGGTGACGGGAGCTTTGGGCGCGGCAGTGACCGCGGCCTATTTTTGGCACACGGAAGCCCCTCACAAAGTCTGGCCCCATTCCGAGTCCGGCGGACGATACTTGGCCAGCCCCTCCACCCCAAGGCTATAGCCCACCCATTTTTTGGGCATTTTTGCGGCGGACGAACTAGGGGACGGGACCTTCGGGTGCTTATTTTTGGGCGCGGCAGTGCCCGCGGCCTATTTTTGGCACAAGGAGGCCCCTCGCAAAGTCTAGCCCGATTCCGAGTCCGGCGGACGAACTTGGCGGCCCCTCCCCCCAAGGCTATAGCCCACCCGTTTTTTGGGCATTTTTGCGGCGGATAAACTTGGGGACGGGACCTTCGGGTGCTTATTTTTGGGCGCGGCAGTGGCTACAGCCTATTTTTGCCACACGGAGGCCCCTCGCAAAGTCTGGGCCCATTCCGAGTCCGGCGGACGAACTTGGCCACCCCCTCCCCCCAAGGCTGTAGCCCACCCGTTTTTTGGGCATTTTTGCGGCGGACGAACTTGGGGACGGGACCTTCGGGCACTTATTTTGGGCGCGGATGTGCCCGCAACCTATTTTTGGCACACGGAGGCCCCTTACAAAGTCTGGCCCCATTCCGAGTCCGGCGGACGAACTTGGCCAGCCCCTCCACCCAAGGCCATAGCCCACCCGTTTTTTGGGCATTTTTTGCGGCGGACGAACTAGGGGACGGGACCTTCGGGCGCTTATTTTTGGGCTTGGCAGTGTCCAAGCCCTATTTTTGGCACACGGAGGCCCCTCGCAAAGTCAGGCCACATTCCGAGTCCGGTCGACGAACTTGGCCAGCCCCTCCGCCCAAGGGTATAGCCCACCCATTTTTTGGGCATTTTTGCGGCGGACGAACTTGGGGACGGGACATTCGGGAGCTTATTTTTGGGCGCGGCAGTGCCCGCGGCCTATTTTTGGCACACGGAGGCCCCTCGCAAAGTCTGGCCCCATTCCGAGTCCGGCGGACGAACTTGGCCAGCCCCTCCCCCCAAGGCCATAGCCCACCCATTTTTTGGGCATTTTTGCGGCGGACGAACTTGGTGACGGGACCTTTGGGCGCGGCAGTGACCGCGGCCTATTTTTGGCACACGGAAGCCCCTCACAAAGTCTGGCCCCATTCCGAGTCCGGCGGACGATACTTGGCCAGCCCCTCCCCCCAAGGCTATAGCCCACCCGTTTTTTGGGCATTTTTGCGGCGGACGAACTTGGCCAGCCCCTCCGCCCAAGGGTATAGCCCACCCATTTTTTGGGCATTTTTGCGGCGGACGAACTTGGGGACGGGACATTCGGGCGCTTATTTTTGGGCGCGGCAGTGCCCGCGGCCTATTTTTGGCACACGGAGGCCCCTCGCAAAGTCTGGCCCCATTCGGAGTCCGGCGGACGAACTTGGCCAGCCCCTCCCCCCAAGGCTATAGCCCACCCATTTTTTGGGCATTTTTGCGGCGGACGAACTTGGTGACGGGACCTTTGGACGCGGCAGTGACCGCGGCCTATTTTTGGCACACGGAAGCCCCTCACAAAGTCTGGCCCCATTCCGAGTCCGGCGGACGATACTTGGCCAGCCCCTCCACCCAAGGCTATAGCCCACCCATTTTTTGGGCATTTTTGCAGCGGACGAACTAGGGGACGGGACCTTCGGGTGCTTATTTTTGGGCGCGGCAGTGCCCGCGGCCTATTTTTGGCACAAGGAGGCCCCTCGCAAAGTCTAGCCCGATTACGAGTCCGGCTGACGAACTTGGCCGGCCCCTCCCCCCAAGGCTATAGCCCACCCGTTTTTTGGGCATTTTTGCGGCGGATGAAATTGGGGACGGGACCTTCGGGTGCTTATTTTTGGGCGCGGCAGTGGCTGCAGCCTATTTTTGCCACACGGAGGCCCCTCGCAAAGTCTGGCCCCATTCCGAGTCCGGCGGACGAACTTGGCCACCCCCTCCCCCCAAGGCTGTAGCCCACCCGTTTTTTGGGCATTTTTGCGGCGGACGAACTTGGGGACGGGACCTTCGGGCACTTATTTTTGGGCGCGGATGTGCCCGCGACCTATTTTTGGCACACGGAGGCCCCTTACAAAGTCTGGCCCCATTCCGAGCCCGGCGGACGAACTTGGCCAGCCCCTCCACCGAAGGCTATAGCCCACCCGTTTTTTGGGCATTTTTGCGGCGGACGAACTTGGGGACGGGACCTTCGGGTGCTTATTTTTGGGCGCGGCAGTGCCCGCGGCCTATTTTTGGCACAAGGAGGCCCCTCGCAAAGTCTGGCCCAATTCCGAGTCCGGCGGACGAACTTGGCCGGCCCCTCCCCCCAAGGCTATAGCCCATCGTTTTTTGGGCATTTTTGCGGCGGACGAACTTGGGGACGGGACCTTCGGGCATTTATTATTGGGTGCGGCAGTGCCCGTGGCCTATTTTTGGCACACGGAAGCCCCTCACAAAGTCTGGCCCCATTCCGAGTCCGGCGGACGATACTTGGCCAGCCCCTCCACCCATGGCTATAGCCCACCCATTTTTTGGGCATTTTTGCGGCGGACGAACTAGGGGACGGGACCTTCGGGTGCTTATTTTTGGGCGCGGCAGTGCCCGCGGCCTATTTTTGGCACAAGGAGGCCCCTCGCAAAGTCTAGCCCGATTCCGAGTCCTACGGACGACCTATGCCTGCCCCTCCCCCCAAGGCTATAGCTCACCCGTTTTTTGGGCATATTTGCGGCGGACGAACTTGGGGGACGGGACCTTCGGGTGCTTATTTTGGGGCGTGGCAGTGCCCGGGGCCTATTTTTGGCTCACGTAGGCCCCTCGCAAAGTCTGGCCCCATTCCGAGTCCGGCGGATGAACTTGGCCAGCCCCTCCCTCCAAGGCTATAGCCCACCCGTTTCTTACGCATTTTTGCAGCGGACGAACTTGGGGACGGGACCTTCGGGCGCTTATTTTTGGGCGCGGCAGTACCAGCGGCCTATTTTTGGCACACAGAGGCCCCTCGTAAAGCCTGGCCCCATAACGAGTCCGGCGGACGAACTTGGCCAGCCCCTCCCCCCAAGGCTATAGCCCACCCGTTTTTTAGGCGTTTTTGCGGCGGACGAACTTGGGGACGGGACCTACGGGCGCTTATTTTTGGGTGCGGCAGTGCCCGCGCCCTATTTGTGGCACACGGAGGCCCCTCGCAAAGTCTGGCCCCATTCCGAGTCCGGCGGACGAACTTGGCCAGCCCCTCCCCCCAAGGCTATAGCCCACCCGTTTTTTGGGCATTTTTGCGGCGGACGAACTTGGGGACGGGACCTTCGGGCGCTTATTTTTGGACGCGGCAGTGCCCGCAGTGTATTTGTGGCACACGGAGGCCCCTCGCAAAGTATGGCCCCATTCGAGTCCGGAGGACGTACTTGGCCAGCCCCACCCCCCAAGGCTATAGCCCACCCTTTTTTTGGGCATTTTTGCGGGGGACGAACTTGGGGACGGGGACCATCGGGCGCTTATTTTTGGGCGCGGCAGTACCCACGGCCTTTTTTTGGCACACGGAGGCCCCTCGCAAAGTCTGGCCCCATTCCGAGTCCGGCGGACAAACTTGGCCAGCCCCTCCCCCCAAGGCTATAGCCCACACCGTTTTATGGGCATTTTTGCGGCGGACGAACTTGGGGACGGGACCTTCGGGCGCTTATTTTTGGGCGCGGCAGTGCCCGCGGCTATTTTGGATCACGGAGGCCCCTCGTAAAGTCTGGCCCCATTCCGAGTCCGGCGGATGAACTTGGCCAGCCCCTCCCTCCAAGGCTATAGCCCACACCGTTTCTACGCATTTTTGCTGCGGACGAACTTGGGGACGGGACCTTCGGGCGCTTATTTTTGGGCGCGGCAGTACCAGCGGCCTATTTTTGGCACACAGAGGCCCCTCGTAAAGCCTGGCCCCATAACGAGTCCGGCGGACGAACTTGGCCAGCCCCTCCCCCCAAGGCTATAGCCCAATCGTTTTTTAGGCGTTTTTGCGGCGGACGAACTTGGGGACGGGACCTAGGGGCGATTATTTTTGGGCGCGGCAGTGCCCGCAGCCGATATTTGGCACACGGAGGCCCCTCACAAAGTCTGGCCCCATTCCGAGTCCGGCGGACGAACTTGGCCAGCCCCTCCCCCCAAGCTATAGCCCACCCGTTTTTTGGGCATTTTTGCGGCGGACGAACTTGGCGACGGGACCTTCGGGCGCTTATTTTTGGGGGCGGCCGTGCCGGCGGCCAATATTTGTCACACGGAGGCCCCTCGCAAAGTCTGGCCCCATTCCGAGTCCGGCGGACGAATTTGGCCAGCCCCTCCCCCCAAGGCTATAGCCCACCTGTTCTTTTGGCCTTTTTCCGCTGGGGGGTTTTGGCGCCCCGACCTTCGGGCGCTTATTTTTGCGGCGGACAAACTTGGGGTCGGGACCTTCCGGCGCTTATTTTTGGGCGCGGCAGTGCCCGCGGCCTATTTTTGGCACACGGAGGCCCCTCGCAAAGTCTGGCCCCATTCCGAGTCCGGCGGACGAACTTGGCCAGCCCCTCCCCCCAAGGCTATAGCCCACCCATTTTTTGGGCATTTTTGCGGCGGACGAACTTGGGGACGGGACCTTCTGGCGTTATTTTTGGGCGCAGGCAGTGCCCACGGCCTTTTTTTGGCACACGGAGGCCCCTCGCAAAGTCTGGCCCCATTCCGAGTCCGGCGGACAAACTTGGCCAGCCCCTCCCCCCAAGGCTATAGCCCACCCGTTTTATGGGCATTTTTGCGGCGGACGAACTTGGGGACGGGACCTTCGGGCGCTTATTTTTGGGCGCGGCAGTGCCCGCGGCCTATTTTGGATCACGGAGGCCCTCGTAAAGTCTGGCCCCATTCCGAGTCCCGGCGGATGAACTTGGCCAGCCCCTCCCTCCAAGGCTATAGCCCACCCGTTCTTACATATTTTTGCAGCGGACGAACTTGGGGACGGGACCTTCGGGCGCTTATTTTTGGGCGCGGCAGTACCAGCGGCCTATTTTTGGCACACAGAGGCCCCTCGTAAAGCCTGGCCCCATAACGAGTCCGGCGGACGAACTTGGCCAGCCCCTCCCCCCAAGGCTATAGCCCAATCGTTTTTTAGGCGTTTTTGCGGCGGACGAACTTGGGGACGGGACCTAGGGGCGATTATTTTTGGGCGCGGCAGTGCCCGCAGCCGATTTTTGGCACACGGAGGCCCCTCACAAAGTCTGGCCCCATTCCGAGTCCGGCGGACGAACTTGGCCAGCCCCTCCCCCCAAGCTATAGCCCACCCGTTTTTTTGGGCATTTTTGCGGCGGACGAACTTGGCGACGGGACCTTCGGGCGCTTATTTTTGGGGGGCGGCCGTGCCGGCGGCCTATATTTGTCACAACGGAGGCCCCTCGCAAAGTCTGGCCCCATTCCGAGTCCGGCGGACGAATTTGGCCAGCCCCTCCCCCCAAGGCTATAGCCCACCTGTTCTTTTGGCCTTTTTCCGCTGGGGGGTTTTGGCGCCCCGACCTTCGGGCGCTTATTTTTGCGGCGGACAAACTTGGGGTCGGGACCTTCCGGCACTTATTTTTGGGCGCGGCAGTGCCCGCGGCCTATTTTTGGCACACGGAGGCCCCTCGCAAAGTCTGGCCCCATTCCGAGTCTGGCGGACGAACTTGGCGAGCCCCTCCCCCCAAGGCTATAGCCCACCCATTTTTTTGGGCATTTTTCTGCTGGGGGGTTTTGGCGGCCCGACCTTTGGGCACGGCAGTGCCCACGACATATTTTTGGCACACGGAGGCCACTCGTAAAGTCTGGCCCCATTCCGAGTCCGGCGGTCGAACTTGGCCAGCCCCTCCCCCCAAGGCTATAGCCCACCCGTTTTTTGGGCATTTTTGCGGCGGACGAATTTGGGGACGGGACCTTAGGGCGCTTATTTTTGGGTACGGCAGTGTCCACGGCCTATTTTTTGCACACGCAGGCCCCTCGCAAAGTCTGGCCCCATTCTGAGTCCGGCGGACAAACTTGCCCAGCCCCTCCCCCCAAGGCTATAGCCCACCCGTTATTTTGGGCATTTTTGCGACAGACGAACTTGGGGACGGGACCTTCAGGCGCTTATTTTTGGGCGCGGCAGTTTCCGTGGCCTATTTTTGGCACACGGAGGCCCCTCGCAAAGTCTGGCCACATTCCGAGTCCGGCGGACGAACTTGGACAGCCCCTCCCCCAAGGCTATAGCCCACCCGTTTTTTGGGCATTTTTGCGGTGGACGAACTTGGGGACGGGACCTTCGGGTGTTATTTTTGGGCGCAGCAGTGCCCGCGGCCTATTTTTGGCACACGGAGGCCCCTCACAAAGTGTGGCCCCATTCCGAGTCCGGCGGACGAACTTGGCCAGCCCCTCCCCCCAAGGCTATAGCCCACCCATTTTTTCGGCATTTTTCCGCTGGGGGGTTTTGGCGCCCCGACCTTCGGGCACTTATTTTTGGGTGCGGCAGGTCCCGCGGCCTATTTTTTGCACACGGAGGCCCCTCACAAAGGCTGGCCTCATTCCGAGTCCGGCGGACGAACTTGGCCAGCCCCTCCCCCCAAGGCTATAGCCCACCCATTTTTTGGGTATTTTTGCGGCGGACGAACTTGGGGACGGGACCTTCGGGCGTTATTTTTGGGCGCAGTAGTGCCCCGCGGCCTATTTTTGGCACAACGGAGGCCCCTCGCAAAGTCTGGCCCCATTCCGAGTCCGGCGGACGAACTTGGCCAGCCCCTCCCCCCAAGGCTATAGCCCACCCGTTTTTTTGGCCTTTTTTCCGCTGGGGGGTTTTGGCGCCCCGACCTTCGGGCACTTATTTTTGGGTGCGTTAGGTCCCGAGGCCTATTTTTGGCACATGGAGGCCCTCACAAAGTCCGGCCCCATTCCGAGTCCGGCGGACGAACTTGGCTAGCCCCTCCCCCCAAGGCTATAGCCCACCGTTTTTTGGGCATTTTTGCGGCGGACCGAACTTGGGGACGGGATCTTCGGGCCCTTATTTTTGGGCACGGCAGTGCCGCGGACTATTTTTGGCACACGGAGGCCCCACGCAAAGTCTGGCCCCATTCCGAGTCCGGCGGACGAACTTGGCCAGCCCCTCCCCCCAAGGCTATAGCCCACCACTTTTTTGGCCTTTTTCCGCTGGGTGGTTTGGCGCCCCGACCTTCGGGCACTTATTTTTTGGCGCGGCAGTGCCCGCGGCCTATTTTTGGATCACGGAGGCCCCTCGCAAAGTCTGGCCCCATTCCGTGTCCGGCGGACGAATTTGGCCAGCCCCTCCCCCCAAGGCTATAGCCCACCCATTTTTTGGGTATTTTTGCGGCGGTCGAACTTGGGGACGGGACCTTCGGGCACTTGTTTTTGGGCGCGGCAGTGCCCGCGGCCTATTTTTGGCACACGGAGGCCCCTTGCAAAGTCTGGCCCCATTCCGAGTCCGGTGGACGAACTTGGCCAGCCCCTCCCCCCAAGGCTATAGCCCACCCGTTTTTTGGGCATTGTTGCGGCGGACGAACTTGGGGATGGGACATTTGGGCGCACATTTTTGGGCGCGGCAGTGCCCGCGGCCTATTTTTTGGCACAACGGAGGCCCCTCGCAAAGTCTTGACCCAATTCCGAGTCCGGCGTACGAACTTGGCCAGCCCCCTCCCCCCAAGGCTATAGCCCACCCATTTTTTGGGCATATTTGCGGCGGACGAATTTGGGGACGGGACCTTAGGGCGCTTATTTTTGGGTACGGCAGTGTCCACGGCCTATTTTTTGCACACGCAGGCCCCTCGCAAAGTCTGGCCCCATTCTGAGTCCGGCGGACAAACTTGCCCAGCCCCTACCCCCCAAGGCTATAGCCCACCCGTTATTTGGGCATTTTTGCGACAGACGAACTTGGGGACGGGACCTTCAGGCGCTTATTTTTGGGCGCGGCAGTTCCCGTGGCCTATTTTTGGCACACGGAGGCCCCTCGCAAAGTCTGGCCACATTCCGAGTCCGGCGGACGAACTTGGACAGCCCCTCCCCCCAAGGCTATAGCCCACCCGTTTTTTGGGCATTTTTGCGGTGGACGAACTTGGGGACGGGACCTTCGGGTGTTATTTTTGGGCGCAGCAGTGCCCGCGGCCTATTTTTGGCACACGGAGGCCCCTCACAAAGTGTGGCCCCATTCCGAGTCCGGCGGACGAACTTGGCCAGCCCCTCCCCCCAAGGCTATAGCCCACCCATTTTTTCGGCATTTTTCCGCTGGGGGGTTTTTGGCGCCCCGACCTTCGGGCACTTATTTTTGGGTGCGGCAGGTCCCGCGGCCTATTTTTTACACACGGAGGCCCCTCACAAAGGCTGGCCTCATTCCGAGTCCGGCGGACGAACTTGGCCAGCCCCTCCCCCCAAGGCTATAGCCCACCCATTTTTTGGGTATTTTTGCGGCGGACGAACTTGGGGACGGGACCTTCGGGCGTTATTTTTGGGCGCAGTAGTGCCCGCGGCCTATTTTTGGCACACGGAGGCCCCTCGCAAAGTCTGGCCCCATTCCGAGTCCGGCGGACGAACTTGGCCAGCCCCTCCCCCCAAGGCTATAGCCCACCCGTTTTTTTGGCCTTTTTCCGCTGGGGGGTTTTGGCGCCCCGACCTTCGGGCACTTATTTTTGGGTGCGTTAGGTCCCGAGGCCTATTTTTGGCACATGGAGGCCCCTCACAAAGTCCGGCCCATTCCGAGTCCGGCGGACGAACTTGGCTAGCCCCTCCCCCCAAGGCTATAGCCCACCCGTTTTTTGGGCATTTTTGCGGCGGACGAACTTGGGGACGGGATCTTCGGGCCCTTATTTTTGGGCACGGCAGTGCCCGCGGACTATTTTTGGCACACGGAGGCCCCACGCAAAGTCTGGCCCCATTCCGAGTCCGGCGGACGAACTTGGCCAGCCCCTCCCCCCAAGGCTATAGCCCACCACTTTTTTGGCCTTTTTCCGCTGGGTGGTTTGGCGCCCCCGACCTTCGGGCACTTATTTTTTGGCGCGGCAGTGCCCGCGGCCTATTTTTGGATCACGGAGGCCCCTCGCAAAGTCTGGCCCCATTCCGTGTCCGGCGGACGAATTTGGCCAGCCCCTCCCCCCAAGGCTATAGCCCACCCATTTTTTGGGTATTTTTGCGGCGGTCGAACTTGGGGACGGGACCATTCGGGCACTTGTTTTTGGGCGCGGCAGTGCCCGCGGCCTATTTTTGGCACACGGAGGCCCCCTTGCAAAGTCTGGCCCCATTCCGAGTCCGGTGGACGAACTTGGCCAGCCCCTCCCCCCAAGGCTATAGCCCACCCGTTTTTTTGGGCATTGTTGCGGCGGACGAACTTGGGGATGGGACATTTGGGCGCACATTTTTGGGCGCGGCAGTGCCCGCGGCCTATTTTTGGCACACGGAGGCCCCTCGCAAAGTCTTGACCCAATTCCGAGTCCGGCGTACGAACTTGGCCAGCCCCTCCCCCCCAAGGCTATAGCCCACCCATTTTTTGGGCATATTTGCTGCGGACGAACTTGGGGACGGGACCTTCGGGCGCTTATTTTTGGGTGCGGCAGTGCCCGCGGCCTATTTTTGGCACACGGAGGCCCCTCGCAAAGTCTGGCCCCATTCCGACTCCGGCGGACGAACTTGGCCAGCCCCTCCCCCCAAGGCTATAGCCCACCCGATTTTGGGCATTTTTGCGGTGGACGAACTTGGGAACGGGACCTTCGGGCGCTTATTTTTGTGCGCGGCAGTGCCCGCGGACTATTTTTGGCACACGGAGACCCCACGCAAAGTCTGGCCCCATTCCGAGTCCGGCGGACGAACATGGCCAGCCCCTCCCCCCAAGGCTATAGGCCACCCATTTTTTTGGCCTTTTTCCGCTGGGGGTTTTGGCGCCCCGACCTTCGGGCGCTTATTTTTTGCGCTGGCAGTGCCCGTGGCCTATTTTTGGAACACGGAGGCCCCTCGCAAAGTCTGGCCCCATTCCGAGTCGGGCGGATGAATTTGGCCAGCCCCTCCGCCCAAGGCTATAGCCCACCCATTTTTTGGGCATTTTTGCGCCGGACGAACTAGGGGATGGTACATTCGGCCGCTCATTTTTGGACACGGCAGTGCCCACAGCCTATTTTTGGCACACGGAGGCCCCTCTCAAAGTCTTGCCCCATTCCGAGTCCGGCGTACGAACTTGGCCAGCCCCTCCCCCCAAGGCTATAGCGCACCCGTTTTTTGGGCATTTTTGCGGCGGACGAACTTGGGGATGGGACCTTTGGGGGCTTATTTTTGGGCGCGGCCATGCCCGCGGCCTATTTTTGGCACACCGAGGCCCCTCGCAAAGTCTGGCCCCATTCCGAGTCCGGCGGACGAACTTGGCCAGCCCCCTCCCCCCAAGGCTAATAGCCCACCCGTTTTTTTGGCCTTTTTCCGCTGGGGGGTTTTGGCGCCCCAACCTTCGGTTGCTTATTTTTTGGCTCGGCAGAGCCCGCGGCCTATTTTTGGCACACGGACACCCTCGCAAAGTCTTGCCCCATTCCGAGTCCGGCGTACGAACTTGGCCAGCCCCTCCCCGCAAGGCTATAGCCCACCCGTTTTTTGGGCATATTTGCGGTGGACGAACTTGGGGACGGGACCTTCGGGCGCTTCTTTTTGGGCACGGCAGTGCCCAACGGTCTATTTTTGGCACACGGAGGCCCCTCGCAAGGTCTGGCCCCATTCCGAGTCTGGCGGATGAACTTGGCCAGCCCCTTCCCCGAAGGCTATAGCCCACCCGTTTTTTGGGCATTTTTGCGGCGGACGAACCTTGTGGACGGGACCTTCGGGCGCTTATTTTTGGATACGGCAGTGCCCGCCGTCGATTTTTGGCACCCGGAGGCCCCTCGCAAATTCTGGCCCCATTCCGAGTCCGGCGGACGAACTTGGCCAGCCCCTCCCCCCAAGGCTATAGCCCGCCCGTTTTTTGGGCAATTTTGCAGCGGACGAACTTGGGGATGGGACCTTCGGGCGCGGCAGTGCCGCGGACTATTTTTGGCACATGCAGGCCCCTCGCAAAGTGTGGCCCCATTCCGAGTCCGGCGGACGATCTTGGCCAGCCCCTCCCCCCAAGGCTATAGCCCACCCGTTTTTTGGGCATTTTTGCGGCGGACGGACTTGGGACGGGACCTTCGGGTGCTTAATTTTGGGAGCGGCAGTGCCCGCGGCCTATTTTTGGTACACGGAGGCCCCTCGCCAAGTCTGGCCCCATTCCGAGTCCGGCGGACGAACTTGGCCAGCCCCTCCCCCCAAGGCTATAGACCACCCCTTTTTGGGGCATATTTGCGGCGGACCAACTTAGTGACGGGACCTTCGGGCACTTAGTTTTGGGCGCGGCAGTGCCCGCGGCCTATTTTTGGCACACGAAGCCCCTCGCAAAATCTGGCCCCATTCCGAGTCCGGCGGACGAACTTGGCCATCCCCTCCCCCCAAGGCTATAGCCCACCCGTTTTTTGGGCATTTTTCCGGCGGACGAACTTGAGGACGGGACCTTCGGACGCTTATTTTTGGGCGTGGCAGTGCCCGCGGCCTATTTTTGGCACACGGAGGCCCCTCACAAAGTCTGGCCCCATTCCGAGTCCGGCGGACGAACTTGGCCAGCCCCTCCCCCCAAGGCTATAGCCCACCCGCTTTTTGGGCATTTTGTCGGCGGACGAACATGGGGATGGGACCTTCGGCGCGCGGTAGTGGCCGCGGCCTATTTTTGGCACACGGAGGCCCCTCGCAAAGTCTGGCCCCATTCCGAGTCCGGCGGACGAACTTGGCCAGCCCTTCCCCCCAACGCTATAGCCCACCCGTTTTTTGGGCATTTTTGCGGCGGACGAACTTGGGGACGGGACTTTCGGGCGCTTATTTTTGGGCGTGGCAGTGCCCGTGGCCTATTTTTGGCACACGGACGCCCCTCGCAAAGTCTGGCCCCATTCCGAGTCCGGCGGACGAACTTGGCCAGCCCCTCCCCCCAAGGCTATAGACCACCCCTTTTTGCGGCATATTTGCGGCGGACGAACTTGGGGACGGGACCTTTGGGCTCTTAGTTTTGGGCACGGCAGTGCCCGCGGCCTATTTTTGGCACACGAAGGCCCCTCGCAAAATCTGGCCCCATTCCGAGTCCGGCGGACGAACTTGGCCATCCCCTCCCCCCAAGGCTATAGCCCACCGGTTTTTTGGGCATTTTTCCGGCGGACGAACTTGAGGACGGGACCTTCGGACGCTTATTTTTGGGCGCGGCAGTGTCCGCGGCCTATTTTTGGCACACGGAGGCCCCTCACAAAGTCTAGCCCCATTCCGAGTCGGCGGACGAACTTGGCCAGCCCCTCCCCCCAAGGCTATAGCCCACCCGCTGTTTGGGCATTTTGTCGGCGGACGAACTTAGGGATGGGACCTTCGGGTGCGGCAGTGCCAGCGGCCTATTTTTGGCACACGGAGGCCCCTCGCAAAGTCTGGCCCCATTCCGAGTCCGGCGGACGAACTTGGCCAGCCCCTACCCCCAAGGCTATAGCCCACCCGTTTTTTGGGCATTTTTGCGGCGGACGAACTTGGGGACGGGACTTTCGGGTGCTTATTTTTGGGCGTGGCAGTGCCCGTGCCTATTTTTGGCACACGGACGCCCCTCGCAAAGTCTGGGCCCATTCCGAGTCCGGCAGACGAACTTGGCCAGCCCCTCCCCCCAAGGCTATAGCCCACCCGCTTTTTGGGCATTTTGTCGGCGGACGAACTTGGGGATGGGACCTTCGGGCGCGGCAGTGGCCGCGGCCTATTTTTGGCATACGGAGGCCCCACGCAAAGTCTGGCCCCATTCCGAGTCCGGCGGACGAACTTGGCCAGCCCCTCCCCCCAAGGCTATAGCCCACCCGCTTTTTGGGCATTTTGTCGGCGGACGAACTTAGGGATGGGACCTTCGGGTGCGGCAGTGCCCGCGGCCTATTTTTGGCACACGGAGGCCCCTCGCAAAGTCTAGCCCCATTTCGAGTCCGGCGGACGAACTTGGCCAGCCCCTACCCCCAAGGCTATAGCCCACCCGTTTTTTGGGCATTTTTGCGGCGGACGAACTTGGGGACGGGACTTTCGGGCGCTTATTTTTGGGCGTGGCAGTGTCCGTGGCCTATTTTTGGCACACGGACGCCCCTCGCAAAGTCTGGGCCCATTCCGAGTCCGGCGGACGAACTTGGCCAGCCCCTCCCCCCAAGGCTATAGACCACCCCTTTTTGGGGCATATTTGCGGCGGACGAACTTGGGGACGGGACCTTTGGGCTCTTAGTTTTGGGCGCGGCAGTGCCCGCGGCCTATTTTTGGCACACGAAGGCCCCTCACAAAGTCTGGCCCCATTCCGAGTCCGGCGGACGAACTTGGCCAGCCCCCTCCCCCCAAGGCTATAGCCCACCCCGCTTTTTTGGGCATTTTGTCGGCGGACGAACTTAGGGATGGGACCTTCGGGTGCGGCAGTGCCCACGGCCTATTTTGGCACACGGAGGCCCCTCGCAAAGTCTAGCCCCATTTCGAGTCCGGCGGACGAACTTGGCCAGCCCCTACGCCCAAGGCTATAGCCCAACCGTTTTTTGGGCATTTTTGCGGCGGACGAACTTGGGGACGGGACTTTCGGGCGCTTATTTTTGGGCGTGGCAGTGTCCGTGGCCTATTTTTGGGCACACGGACGCCCCTCGCAAAGTCTGGGCCCATTCCGAGTCCGGCGGACGAACTTGGCCAGCCCCTCCCCCCAAGGCTTTAGACCACCCCGTTTTGGGGCATATTTGCGGCGGACCGAACTTGGGGACGGGACCTTTGGGCTCTTAGTTTTGGGCGCGGCAGTGCCCGCGGCCTATTTTTGGCACACGAAGGCCCCTCGCAAAATCTGGCCCCATTCCGAGTCCGGCGGACGAACTTGGCCATCCCCTCCCCCCAAGGCTATAGCCCACCGGTTTTTTGGGCATTTTTCCGGCAGACGAACTTGAGGACGGGACCTTCGGACGCTTATTTTTGGGCGCGGCAGTGTCCGCGGCCTATTTTTGGCACACGGAGGCCCCTCACAAAGTCTGGCCCCATTCCGAGTCCGGCGGACGAACTTGGCCAGCCCCTCCCCCCAAGGCTATAGCCCACCCGCTTTTTGGGCATTTTGTCGGCGGACGAACTTAGGGATGGGACCTTCGGGTGCGGCAGTGCCCACGGCCTATTTTTGGCACACGGAGGCCCCTCGCAAAGTCTGGCCCCATTCCGAGTCCGGCGGACGAACTTGGCCAGCCCCTACCCCCAAGGCTATAGCCCACCCGTTTTTTGGGCATTTTTGCGGCGGACGAACTTGGGGACGGGACTTTCGGGCGCTTATTTTTGGGTGTGGCAGTGCCCGTGGCCTATTTTTGGCACACGGATGCCCCTCGCAAAGTCTGGGCCCATTCCGAGTCCGGCGGACGAACTTGGCCAGCCCCTCCCCCCAAGGCTATAGCCCACCCGCTTTTTGGGCATTTTGTCGGCGGACGAACTTGGGGATGGGACCTTCGGGCGCGGCAGTGGCCGCGGCCTATTTTTGGCACACGGAGGCCCCACGCAAAGTTCGGCCCCATTCCGAGTCCGGCGGACGAACTTGGCCAGCCCCTCCCCCCAAGGGCTATAGCCCACCCGTTTTTTGGGCATTTTTGCGGCGGACGAATTTGGGGATGGGACCTACAGGCGCGGCAGTGGCCGCGGCCTATTTTTGGCGCATGGAGGCCCCTCGCAAAGTCTGGCCCCATTCCGAGTCCGGCGGACGAACTTGGCAGCCCCTCCCCCCAACGCTATAGCCCACCCGTCTTTTGGGCATTTTTGCGGCGGACGAACTTGGGGATGGGACCTTCGGGTGCGGCAGTGCCCGCGGCCTATTTTTGGCACAACGGAGGCCCCTCGCAAAGTCTGGCCCCATTCCGAGTCCGGCGGACGAACTTGGCCAGCCCCTCCCCCCAAGGCTATAGCCCACCCGCTTTTTGGGCATTTTGTCGGCGGACGAACTTAGGGATGGGACCTTCAGGTGCGGCAGTGCCCACGGCCTATTTTGGCACACGGAGGCCCCTCGCAAAGTCTGGCCCCATTCCGAGTCCGGCGGACGAACTTGGCCATCCCCTCCCCCAAGGCTATAGCCCACCCGCTTTTTGGGCATTTTGTCGGCGGACGAACTTAGGGATGGGACCTTCGGGTGTGGTAGTGCCCGCGGCCTATTTTTGGCACACGGAGGCCCCTCGCAAAGTCTGGCCCCATTCCGAGTCCGGCGGACGAACTTGGCCAGCCCCTCCCCCCAAGGCTATAGCCCACCCGCTTTTTGGGCATTTTGTCGGCGGACGAACTTAGGGATGGGACCTTCAGGTGCGGCAGTGCCCACGGCCTATTTTTGGTACACGGAGGCCCCTCGCAAAGTCTGGCCCCATTCCGAGTCCGGCGGACGAACTTGGCCATCCCCTCCCCCCAAGGCTATAGCCCACCCGCTTTTGTGGCATTTTGTCGGCGGACGAACTTAGGGATGGGACCTTCGGGTGCGGCAGTGCCCACGGCCTATTTTTGGCACACGGAGGCCCCTCGCAAAGTCTGGCCCCATTCCGAGTCCGGCGGACGAACTTGGCCAGCCCCTCCCCCCAAGGCTATAGCCCACCCGCTTTTTGGGCATTTTGTCGGCGGACGAACTTGGGGATGGACCTTCGGGCGCGGCAGTGGCCGCGGCCTATTTTTGGCACACGGAGGCCCCTCGCAAAGTCTGGGCCCATTCCGAGTCCGGCGGACGAACTTGGCCAGCCCCTCCCCCCAAGGCTATAGCCCACCCGTTTTTTGGGCATTTTTGCGGCGGACGAATTTGGGGATGGGGACCTTCGGGCGCGGCAGTGGCCGCGGCCTATTTTTGGCACATGGAGGCCCCCTCGCAAAGTCTGGCCCCATTCCGAGTCCGGCGGACGAACTTGGCCAGCCCCTCCCCCCCAACGCTATAGCCCCACCCGTTTTTTGGGCATTTTTGCGGCGGACGAACTTGGGGACGGACTTTCGGGCGCTTATTTTTGGGCGTGGCAGTGCCCGTGGCCTATTTTTGGCACACGGAGGCCCCTCGCAAAGTCTGGCCCCATTCCGAGTCCGGCGGACGAACTTGGCCATCCCCTCCCCCAAGGCTATAGCCCACCCGCTTTTTGGGCATTTTGTCGGCGGACGAACTTAGGGATGGGATCTTCGGGTGCGGCAGTGCCCGCGGCCTATTTTTGGCACACGGAGGCCCCTCGCAAAGTCTGGCCCCATTCCGAGTCCGGCGGACGAACTTGGCAGCCCCTCCCCCCAAGGCTATAGCCCACACCGTTTTTGGGCATTTTTGCGGCGGACGAACTTGGGGACGGGACTTTCGGGCGCTTATTTTTGGGCGTGGCAGTGCCCGTGGCCTATTTTTGGCACAACGGACGCCCCTCGCAAAGTCTGGGCCCATTCCGAATCCGGCGGACGAACTTGGCCAGCCCCTCCCCCCAAGGCTATAGCCCACCCCGCTTTTTGGGCATTTTGTCGGCGGACGAACTTGGGGATGGGACCTTCGGGCGCGGCAGTGGCCGCGGCCTATTTTTTGGCACACGGAGGCCCCTCGCAAAGTCTGGCCCCATTCCGAGTCCGGCGGACGAACTTGGCCAGCCCCTCCCCCCAAGGCTATAGCCCACCCGTTTTTTGGGCATTTTTGCGGCGGACGAATTTGGGGATGGGACCTTCGGGCGCGGCAGTGCCCGCGGCCTATTTTGGCACACGGTGCCCCTCGCAAAGTCTGGCCCCATTCCGAGTCCGGCGGACGAACTTGGCCAGCCCCCACCCCCCAAGGCTATAGCCCACCACCGTTTTTTGGGCATTTTTGCGGCGGACTAACTTGGGGACGGGACCTTCGGGCGCTTATTTTTGGATGCGGCAGTGCCCACCCGCCTATTTTTGGCACACGGAGGCCCCTCACAAATTCTGACCCCATTCCGAGTCCGGCGTACGAACTTGGCCAGCCCCTTCCCCCAAGGCTATAGCCCACCCGTTTTTTAGGCTTTTTTGCGGCGGACAAACTTGGGGACGGGACCATCGGGTGCTTATTTTTGGGCGCGTCAGTGCCCGCGGCCTATATTTGGCACACGGAGGCCCCTCGCAAAGTGTGGCCCCATTCCGAGTCCGGCTGACGAACTTGGCCAGTCCCTCCCCCAAGGCTATAGCCCACCCCGTTTTTTGGGCATTTTTCCGGCGGACGAACTTGGGGACGGGACCTTCGAGCGCTTAGTTTTGGGTGCGGCAGTGCCCGCGGCCTATTTTTGGCACACGGAGGGCCCCTCGCAAAGTCTGGCCCCATTCCGAGTCCGGCGGACGAACTTGGCCAGCCCCTCCCCCCAAGGCTATAGCCCCACCCACTTTTTGGGCATTTTGTCGGCGGACGAACTTGGGGATGGGACCTTCGGGCGCGGCAGTGGCCGCGGCCTATTTTTGGCACACGGAGGCCCCACGCAAAGTCTGGCCCCATTCCGAGTCCGGCGGACGAACTTGGCCAGCCCCTCCCCCCAAGGGCTATAGCCCACCCGTTTTTTGGGCATTTTTGCGGCTGACGAATTTGGGGATGGGACCTTCGGGCGCGGCAGTGGCCGCGGCCTATTTTTGGCACATGGAGGCCCCTCGCAAAGTCTGGCCCCATTCCGAGTCCGGCGGACGAACTTGGCCAGCCCCTCCCCCCAAGGCTATAGCCCCACCCGTTTTTTGGGCATTTTGCGGCGGACGAATTTGGGGATGGGACCTTTCGGGCGCGGCAGTGGCCGCGGCCTATTTTTGGCACATGGAGGCCCCTCGCAAAGTCTGGCCCCATTCCGAGTCCGGCGGACGAACTTGGCCAGCCCCTCCCCCCAACGCTATAGCCCACCCGTTTTTTGGGCATTTTTGCGGCGGACGAACTTGGGGACGGGACTTTCGGGCGCTTATTTTTGGGCGTGGCAGTGCCCGTGGCCTATTTTTGGCACACGGAGGCCCCTCGCAAAGTCTGGCCCCATTCCGAGTCCGGCGGACGAACTTGGCCATCCCCTCCCCCCAAGGCTATAAGCCCACCCGCTTTTTGGGCATTTTGTCGGCGGACGAACTTAGGGATGGGATCTTCGGGTGCGGCAGTGCCCGCGGCCTATTTTTGGCACACCGGAGGCCCTCGCAAAGTCTGGCCCCATTCCGAGTCCGGCGGACGAACTTGGCCAGCCCCTCCCCCCAAGGCTATAGCCCAACCCGTTTTTTGGGCATTTTTGCGGCGGACGAACTTGGGGACGGGACTTTTCGGGCGCTTATTTTTGGGCGTGGCAGTGCCCGTGGCCTATTTTTGGCACACGGACGCCCCTCGCAAAGTCTGGGCCCATTCCGAGTCGGCGGACGAACTTGGCCAGCCCCTCCCCCCAAGGCTATAGACCACCCCTTTTTGGGGCATATTTGCGGCGGACGAACTTGGGGACGGGACCTTTGGGCTCTTAGTTTTGGGCGCGGCAGTGCCCGCGGCCTATTTTTGGCACACGAAGGCCCCTCGCAAAATCTGGCCCCATTCCGAGTCCGGCGGACGAACTTGGCCAGCCCCCTCCCCCCAAGGCTATAGCCCACCCGTTTTTTGGGCATTTTTGCGGCGGACGAATTTGGGGATGGGACCTTCGGGCGCGGCAGTGCCCGCGGCCTATTTTTGGCACACGGAGGCCCCTCGCAAAGTCTGGCCCCATTCCGAGTCCGGCGGACGAACTTGGCCAGCCCCTCCCCCCAAGGCTATAGCCCACCGTTTTTTGGGCATTTTTGCGGCGGACTAACTTGGGGACGGGACCTTCGGGCGCTTATTTTTGGATGCGGCAGTGCCCACCGCCGATTTTTGGCACACACGGAGGCCCCTCACAAATTCTGACCCCATTCCGAGTCCGGCGTACGAACTTGGCCGGCCCCTTCCCCCAAGGCTATAGCCCACCCCGTTTTTTAGGCTTTTTTGCGGCGGACAAACTTGGGGACGGGACCATCGGGTGCTTATTTTTGGGCGCGGGCAGTGCCCCGCGGCCTATATTTGGCACACGGAGGCCCCTCGCAAAGTGTGGCCCCATTCCGAGTCCGGCTGACGAACTTGGCCAGTCCCTCCCCCCAAGGCTATAGCCCACCCGTTTTTTGGGCATTTTTTCCGGCGGACGAACTTGGGGACGGGACCTTCGAGCGCTTAGTTTGGGTGCGGCAGTGCCCGCGGCCTATTTTTGGCACACGGAGGGCCCTCGCAAAGTCTGGCCCCATTCCGAGTCGGCGGACGAACTTGGCCAGCCCCTCCCCCCAAGGCTATAGCCCACCCACTTTTTGGGCATTTTGTCGGCGGACGAACTTGGGGATGGGACCTTCGGGCGCGGCAGTGGCCGCGGCCTATTTTTGGCACACGGAGGCCCCACGCAAAGTCTGGCCCCATTCCGAGTCCGGCGGACGAACTTGGCCAGCCCCTCCCCCCAACGCTATAGCCCACCCGTTTTTTGGGCATTTTTGCGGCGGACGAACTTGGGGACGGGACTTTCGGGCGCTTATTTTTGGGCGTGGCAGTGCCCGTGGCCTATTTTGGCACACGGAGGCCCCTCGCAAAGTCTGGCCCCATTCCGAGTCCGGCGGACGAACTTGGCCATCCCCTCCCCCCAAGGCTATAGCCCACCCGCTTTTTGGGCATTTTGTCGGCGGACGAACTTAGGGATGGGATCTTCGGGTGCGGCAGTGCCCGCGGCCTATTTTGGCACACGGAGGCCCCTCGCAAAGTCTGGCCCCATTCCGAGTCCGGCGGACGAACTTGGCCAGCCCCTCCCCCCAAGGCTATAGCCCACCCGTTTTTTTGGGCATTTTTGCGGCGGACGAACTTGGGGACGGGACTTTCGGGCGCTTATTTTTGGGCGTGCAGTGCCCGTGGCCTATTTTTGGCACACGGACGCCCCTCGCAAAGTCTGGGCCCATTCCGAGTCCGGCGGACGAACTTGGCCAGCCCCTCCCCCCAAGGCTATAGACCACCCCTTTTTGGGGCATATTTGCGGCGGACGAACTTGGGGACGGGACCTTTGGGCTCTTAGTTTTGGGCGCGGCAGTGCCCGCGGCCTATTTTTGGCACCTACGAAGGCCCCTCGCAAAATCTGGCCCCATTCCGAGTCCGGCGGACGAACTTGGCCATCCCCCTCCCCCCAAGGCTATAGCGCACCGTTTTTTGGGCATTTTTCCGACGGACGAACTTGAGGACGGGACCTTCGGACGCTTATTTTTGGGCGCGGCAGTGTCCGCGGCCTATTTTTGGCACACGGAGGCCCCTCACAAAGTCTGGCCCCATTCCGAGTCCGGCGGACGAACTTGGCCAGCCCCTCCCCCCAAGGCTATAGCCCACCCGCTTTTTGGGCATTTTGTCGGCGGACGAACTTAGGGATGGGACCTTCGGGTGCGGCAGTGCCCGCGGCCTATTTTTGGCACACGGAGGCCCCTCGCAAAGTCTGGCCCCATTCCGAGTCCGGCGGACGAACTTGGCCAGCCCCTCCCCCCAAGGCTATAGCCCACCCCGCTTTTTGGGCATTTTGTCGGCGGACGAACATAGGGATGGGACCTTCAGGTGCGGCAGTGCCCACGGCCTATTTTTGGCACACGGAGGCCCCTCGCAAAGTCTGGCCCCATTCCGAGTCCGGCGGACGAACTTGGCCAGCCCCTACCCCCAAGGCTATAGCCCACCCCGTTTTTTGGGCATTTTTGCGGCGACGAACTTGGGGACGGGACTTTCGGGCGCTTATTTTTGGGCGTGGCAGTGCCCGTGGCCTATTTTTGGCATACGGATGCCCCTCGCAAAGTCTGGCCCCCATTCCGAGTCCGGAGGACGAACTTGGCCAGCCCTCCCCCCAAGGCTATAGACCACCCCTTTTTGGGGCATATTTGCGGCGTACGAACTAGGGGACGGGACCTTCGGGGCGCTTAGTTTCGGGTGCGGCAGTGCCCGCGGCCTATTTTTGGCACACGAAGGCCCCTCGCAAAATCTGGCCCCATCCTGAGTCCAGCTGATGAACTTGGCCAGCCCCTCCCCCCAAGGCTATAGCCCACCCGTTTTTTGGGCATTTTTGCGGCGGACGGACTTGGGACGGGACCTTCGGGTGCTTAATTTTGGGAGCGTCAGTGCCCGCGGCCTATTTTTGGCACACAGAGGCCCCTCGCAAAGTCTGGCCCCATTCCGAGTCCGCGGACGAACTTGGCCAGCCCCTCCCCCCAAGGCTATAGACCACCCCTTTTGGGGCATATTTGCGGCGGACGAACTTGGGGACGGGACCTTCGGGCTCTTAGTTTTGGGCGCGGCAGTGCCCGCGGCCTATTTTTGGCACACGAAGGCCCCTCGCAAAATCTGGCCCCATTCCCAGTCCGGCGGACGAACTTGGCCATCCCCTCCCCCCAAGGCTATAGCCCACCCCGTTTTTTGGGCATTTTTCCGGTGGACGAACTTGAGGACGGGACCTTCGGACGCTTATTTTTGGCATACGGAGGCCACTCACAAAGTCTGGCCCCATTCCGAGTCCGGCGGACGAACTTGGCCAGCCCCTCCCCCCAAGGCTATAGCCCCACCCGCTTTTTGGGCATTTTGTCGGCGGACGAACTTGGGGATGGGACCTTCGGGCGCGGCAGTGCCCGAGGCCTATTTTTGGCACACAGAGGCCCCCTCGCAAAGTCTGGCCCATTTCCGAGTCCGGCGGACGAACTTGGCCAGCCCCTACCCCCAAGGCTATAGCCCACCCGTTTTTTGGGCATTTTTGCGGCGGACGAACTTGGGGACGGGACTTTCGGGCGCTTATTTTTGGGCGTGGCAGTGCCCGTGGCCTATTTTTGGCATACGGATGCCCCTCGCAAAGTCTGGCCCCATTCCGAGTCCGGAGGACGAACTTGGCCAGCCCTCACCCCCAAGGCTATAGACCACCCCTTTTTGGGGCATATTTGCGGCGTACGAACTAGGGGACGGGACCTTCGGGCGCTTAGTTTCGGGTGCGGCAGTGCCCGCGGCCTATTTTTGGCACACGAAGGCCCCTCGCAAAATCTGGCCCCATCCTGAGTCCAGCTGATGAACTTGGCCAGCCCCTCCCCCCAAGGCTATAGCCCACCCGTTTTTTGGGCATTTTTGCGGCGGACCGGACTTGGACGGGACCTTCGGGTGCTTAATTTTGGGAGCGTCAGTGCCCGCGGCCTATTTTTTGGCACACAGAGGCCCCTCGCAAAGTCTGGCCCCATTCCGAGTCCGGCGGACGAACTTGGCCAGCCCCTCCCCCCAAGGCTATAGACCACCCCTTTTGGGGCATATTTGCGGCGGACGAACTTGGGGACGGGACCTTCGGGCTCTTAGTTTTGGGCGCGGCAGTGCCCGCGGCCTATTTTTGGCACACGAAGGCCCCTCGCAAAAATCTGGCCCCATTCCCAGTCCGGCGGACGAACTTGGCCATCCCCTCCCCCCAAGGCTATAGCCCACACCGTTTTTTGGGCATTTTTCCGGTGGACGAACTTGAGGACGGGACCTTCGGACGCTTATTTTTGGCATACGGAGGCCACTCACAAAGTCTGGCCCCATTCCGAGTCCGGCGGACGAACTTGGCCAGCCCCTCCCCCCAAGGCTATAGCCCACCCGCTTTTTGGGCATTTTGTCGGCGGACGAACTTGGGGATGGGACCTTCGGGCGCGGCAGTGCCCGAGGCCTATTTTTGGCACACAGAGGCCCCTCGCAAAGTCTGGCCCCATTCCGAGTCCGGCGGACGAACTTGGGCCAGCCCCTCCCCCCAAGGCTATAGCCCACCCATTTTTTGGGCATTTTTGCGGCGGACGAACTGGGGGACGGGACTTTCGGGCGCTTATTTTTGGGCGTGGCAGTGCCCGTGGCCTATTTTTGGCACACGGAGGCCCCTCACAAAGTCTGGCCCCATTCCGAGTCCGGCGGACGAACTTGGCCAAGCCCCTCCCCCCAAGGCTATAGCCCACCCGTTTTTTGGGCATTTTTGCGGCGGACGAATTTGGGGATGGGACCTTCGGGCGCGGCAGTGCCCGCGGCCTATTTTTGGCACACGGAGGCCCCTCGCAAAAGTCTGGCCCCATTCCGAGTCCGGGCGGACGAACTTGGCCAGGCCCTCCCCCCAAGGCTATAGCCAACCGTTTTTTGGGCATTTTTGTGGCGGACGAACTTGGGGATGGGACCTTCGGGCGCTTATTTTTGGGCGTGTCAGGTCCCGTGGTCTATTTTTGAAAAATGGAGGCCCCTCGCAAAGTATGGCCCCAGTCCGAGTCCGGCGGACGAACTTGGCCAGCCCCTCCCCGCAGGGCTATAGCCCACCCGTTTTTTGGGCATTTTTCCGGCGGACGAACTTGGGGACGGGACCTTCGGGCGCTTATTTTTTGAGCGCGGCAGCAGTGCCTATGGCCTATTTTTGCACGCGGAGGGCCCTCGCAAAGTCTGGCCCCATTCCGAGTCCGGCGGACGAACTTGGCCAGCCCTCCCCCCAAGGCAATAGACCACCCCTTTTTGGGGCATATTTGCGGCGTACGAACTTGGCGACGGGACCTTCTGGTGCTTAGTTTTGGGTGCGGCAGTGCCCGCGGCCTATTTTTGGCACACAGAGGCCCCTCGCAAAGTCTGGCCCCCATTCCGAGTCCGGCGGACGTACTTGGCCAGCCCCTCCCCCAAGGCTATAGACCACCCCTTTTTGGGGCATATTTGCGGCGGACGAACTTGGGGACGGGACCTTCGGGCTCTTAGTTTTGGGCGCGGCAGTGCCCGCGGCCTATTTTTGGCACACGAAGGCCCCTCGCAAAATCTGGCCCCATTCCGAGTCCGGCGGACGAACTTGGCCATCCCCTCCCCCCAAGGCTATAGCCCCACCCGTTTTTTGGGCATTTTTTCCGGCGGACGAACTTGAGGACGGGAGCTTCGGACGCTTATTTTTGGGCGCGGCAGTGTCCGCGGCCTAGTTTTGGCTCACGGAGGCCCCTCACAAAGTCTGGCCCCATTCCGAGTCCGGCGGACGAACTTGGCCAGCCCCTCCCCCCAAGGCTATAGCCCACCCGCTTTTTGGGCATTTTGTCGGCGGACGAACTTGGGGGATGGGACCTTCGGGCGCGGCAGTGCCCGCAGCCTATTTTTGGCACACGGAGGCCCCTCACAAAGTCTGGCCCCATTCCGAGTCCGGCGGACGAACTTGGCCATCCCCTCCCCCCAAGGCTATAGCCCACCCGTTTTTTGGGCATTTTTTCCGGTGGACGAACTTGAGGACGGGACCTTCGGACGCTATTTTTGGCATACGGAGGCCACTCACAAAGTCTGGCCCCATTCCGAGTCCGGCGGACGAACTTGGCCAGCCCCTCCCCCCAAGGCTATAGCCCACCCGCTTTTTGGGCATTTTGTCGGCGGACGAACTTGGGGATGGGACCTTCGGGCGCGGCAGTGCCCGAGGCCTATTTTTGGCACACAGAGGGCCCTCGCAAAGTCTGGCCCCATTCCGAGTCCGGCGGACGAACTTGGCCAGCCCCTCCCCCCAAGGCTATAGCCCACCCGTTTTTTGGGCATTTTTGCGGCGGACGAACTGGGGGACGGGACTTTCGGGCGCTTATTTTTGGGCGTGGCAGTGCCCGTGGCCTATTTTTGGCACACGGAGGCCCCTCGCAAAGTCTGGCCCCATTCCGAGTCCGGCAGACGAACTTGGCCAGCCCCTCCCCCCAAGGCTATAGCCCCACCCGTTTTTTGGGCATTTTTGCGGCGGACGAATTTGGGGATGGGACCTTCGGCGCGGCAGTGCCCGCGGCCTATTTTGGCACACGGAGGCCCCTCGCAAAGTCTGGCCCCATTCCGAGTCCGGCGGACGAACTTGGCCAGCCCCTCCCCCCAGGGCTATAGCCCACACCGTTTTTTGGGCATTTTTCCGCGGACGAACTTGGGGACGGGACCTGCGGGCGCTTAATTTTGAGCGCGGCAGCAGTGCCTGTGGCCTATTTTTGGCACGCGAAGGGCCTCGCAAAGTCTGGCCCCATTCCGAGTCCGGCGGAACGAACTTGGCCAGCCCTCCCCCAAGGCAAAAGACCACCCCTTTTTGGGGCATATTTGCGGCGTACGAACTTGGGGACGGGACCTTCGGGCGCTTATTTTTGGGCGCGGTAGTGCCCGCGGCCTATTTTTGGCACACGGAGGCCCCCTCGCAAAGTCTGGCCCCATTCCGAGTCCGGCGGACGAACTTGGCCAGGCCCTCCCCCCAAGGCTATAGCCCACCCCGTTTTTTGGGCATTTTTGTGGCGGACGAACTTGGGGATGGAACCTTCGGGCGCTTATTTTTGGGCGTGTCAGGGCCCGTGGTCTATTTTTGAAAAATGGAGGCCCCTCGCAAAGTATGGCCCCAGTCCGAGTCCGGCGGACGAACTTGGCCAGCCCCTCCCCGCAGGGCTATAGCCCACCCGTTTTTTGGGCATTTTTTCCGGCGGACGAACTTGGGGACGGGACCTTCGGGCGCTTATTTTTGAGCGCGGCAGCAGTGCCTATGGCCTATTTTTGGCACGCGGAGGGCCCTCGCAAAGTCTGGCCCCATTCCGAGTCCGGCGGACGAACTTGGCCAGCCCTCCCCCCAAGGCAATAGACCACCCCTTTTTGGGGCATATTTGCGGCGTACGAACTTGGCGACGGGACCTTCGGGCGCTTAGTTTTGGGTGCGGCAGTGCCCGCGGCCTATTTTTAGCACACAGAGGCCCCTCGCAAAGTCTGGCCCCATTCCGAGTCCGGCGGACGTACTTGGCCAGCCCCTCCCCCCAAGGCTATAGACCACCCCTTTTTGGGGCATATTTGCGGCGGACGAACTTGGGGACGGGACCTTCGGGCTCTTAGTTTTGGGCGCGGCAGTGCCCGCGGCCTATTTTTGGCACACGAAGGCCCCTCGCAAAATCTGGCCCCATTCCGAGTCCGGCGGACGAACTTGGCCATCCCCTCCCCCCCAAGGCTATAGCCCACCCGTTTTTTGGGCATTTTTCCGGCGGACGAACTTGAGACGGGAGCTTCGGACGCTTATTTTTGGGCGCGGCAGTGTCCGCGGCCTAGTTTTGGCACACGGAGGCCCCTCACAAAGTCTGGCCCCATTCCGAGTCCGGCGGACGAACTTGGCCAGCCCCTCCCCCCAAGGCTATAGCCCACCCGCTTTTTGGGCATTTTGTCGGCGGACGAACTTGGGGAATGGGACCTTCGGGCGCGGCAGTGCCCGCAGCCTATTTTTGGCACACGGAGGCCCCTCACAAAGTCTGGCCCCATTCCGAGTCCGGCGGACGAACTTGGCCAGCCCCTCCCCCCAAGGCTATAGCCCACCCGTTTTTTGGGCATTTTTGCGGCGGACGAACTTGGGGACGGGACTTTCGGGGGCTTATTTTTGGGCGTGGCAGTGCCCGTGGCCTATTTTTGGCGCACGGAGGCCCCTCTTAAAGTCTGGCCCCATTTCGAGTCCGGCAGTCGAACTTGGCCTGCCCCTCCCCCCCAAGGCTATAGCCCACCCGTTTTTTGGGCATTTTTGCGGCGGACGGACTTGGGGACGGGACCTTCGGGTGCTTAAATTTTGGGAGCAGCAGTGCCCGCGCCTATTTTTGGCACACGGATGCCCCTCGCAATCGCTGGCCTCATTCCGAGTCCGGCGGACGAACGTGGCCAGCCCCTCCCCCCAAGGCTATAGCCCACCCGTTTTTTGGGCATTTTTGCGGCGGACGAACTTGGGGACGGGAGCTTCGTGCGCTTATTTTTGGGCGCGGCAGTTCCCGCAGCCTATTTTTGGTACACGGAAGTCCCTCGCAAAGTCTGGCTCCATTCCGAGTCCGGCGGATGAACTTGGCCAGCCCCTCCCCCGAAGGCTATAGCCCACCCGTTTT